>PVKM010015469.1:0-27876 GCA_004027735.1 Carollia perspicillata
TGTATCATTTTTTTATGAGTAAGCATTTGGGAGAGAAAGCTTTAACCAACTGGGAGCTGACTTTCAGTTGCCAATTCAAAAACTAAGTCCCTTGTTGCTAGGGAAAGGAGATACAGATGCTAGCAGGCAGGTTAGGCTTTCCCTATGGTTATCACATCAGGGACTATTGTATAGCTTGAATCACTGCTCATGAGGAGTGCCTTATCAAAGCAGGAACACATTTCCCTTCTTTTCTTCAGACTGCTGTACAGTTTAGTACCACTGCTAAACAAAGACTCACTTTGGCCACACCAGAGCAAGTGTGTCTGAATATCTTCAGAGAGTTACACATGTTAGCTTAGTATGCCTTTCCCAGACTAAAACTCTTGAATAATTCTCACAGACTCTCAGTAATTATAGTGTAAATGTCCCCTTGCTGTAGTTGCTTCTCCACATGCTCTTCTTTTTAAAAAAAAAAATTAAGCTGTTAAAATTGTTTCCATTTTTCTCTCCTTTCCCTCATTCTCCCAGTTCCACCCTCCCCCACCCCAAGCCAATCCCCACATTGTGGTCCCTGTGCATGGGGGTTTTACTTGTGCTCTTGGTTAATCCCTTCACTATCTTTCATCCTGTCCCTCTCCTTTCCAGCAGCTGTCAGCTTGTTCTATGTATCTAAGCTTCTGTTACTATCTTGTTTGTTTATTGTGTTCATTCTACTTACAAGTGAGATCATGTGGTATTTTTCTTTCACCTACTGGCTTAATTCACTTAGCATAATTTTCCCCAGGTTGCAAAATTTAAGAGCTTCTTTTTTGTTTACTACTGCATAGTATTCCATTGTGTAATTATACCACAGCTTCTTTATCCACTCATCCACCGATGGACATTTAGGCTATTTCCAAATCTTGGCTATTATAAATACCACTGCTACATATATATATAAATGCATATATTTTTTTGTATTGGTGTTTCTAGATCTTAGGGGTATATACCTAGAAATAGAATACAGGGGTCAAAAAAGTTACATATTTAATTTTTTAAAGTATAATCCATATTGTTGTCTACAGTGCCTGGACCAATCCTCATTCCTACCAACAGTTCACTAGGGTTCCCTTTTCTCTACATACTTGCCTGCACTTGTTGTCTGCTGATTTATTGATGTCAGCAATTCTGACAGGTGTAAGGTAGTATCTCACTGAGGTATTAATTTGCATTTCTCTGATGTTAATGACATTGAACATTTTTTCATATGTCTACTGGTTCTCTGCATATTCTCTTTGGAGAAGTGTTTATTTGAGGTTTTTGCCCATTTCTTAACTGGATTGATTGTCTTCCTAGCATTGAGTTGCATTAGCACTTTACATACTTGGGAGATTAAACCTTTGTCAGATATATCATAGGCGGAAATGTTCTCCCATACAGTGGCTTTCCAATTCATCTTGCCGATGGTTTATTTAGCTGCACAAAAGCTTTTTAAATTGATAAAGTCCAATTTGTTTATTTTCTGCTTTGTTTCTAGTGCCTTAGGAGATATGTTGCCAAAAATATTTCTGCAATGAATATCTGAGGTTTTACTCCTTATGTTTTCTCCTAGGATTTTTATGGTATCATGACTTAATTAAAATTTTTTTAGCCATTTTGAGTTCATTTTTTGTGTATGGTATAAGTTGGTGGTCAGGTTTCATTTTTTTTGGCAGTCTTGTTTTCCCAACACCATATCCTGAAGAGACTATCTTTGCCCCACTGTATGCTATGGCCAACTTTGTCAAATATCCATTGCTCATACAGATGTGGGTTTATTCCATGGCTTTGTATTATGTTCCATTGATCTATACGTCTGTTCTCGTGCCAGTACCAGGCTGTTTTTATTACAGTGGCCTTATAGTATAGTTTGATATCATGAGTTGTGATACCTCCAACTGTGTTCTTCTTTTGAGAGATTCCTGAGGCTATTCAAGGGTCTTTTTGTTGTTGTTCCATATAAATTTTTGGAATATTTGTTCTAGTTCTGTGAAGTATGCCATTAGTATTTTAATAGATATTGTTCTGAATATATAGATTGCTTTTTGTCGAATTGCCATTTTAATGGTATTAATTCTTCCAATCCATGAACATAATATATGCTTCCACGTATTTGTATCTTCCTCCATTTCTTTCTTCAGTGGACTATAGGTTTTGGAGTACAGTTCCTTTACCTCCTTGGCTAAATTTATTCATAGGTACCTTATATTTTTTGTTGCAATAGTAAATGGAATTGTTTTCTTAGTTTCTCTTTCTGATTGCTTGTTGTTGGTGTATAAAAATACTGTGGATTTCTGAGTATTAATTTTGTAGCTTGCTACTTTGCCACATTCATTTATTAGGTCTAGTAGTTTTTTGGTGGAGCCCTAGGCTTTTGTGTGCCAGTAATTTTTTGATTACTGCTTTAATTATGTTCATCATTATTTGTCTATTCAGATTTTCTGCTTCTTCCTGATTCCGCTATGTGAGATTATATGTTTCTAAAAATTTGTTCATTTTTCCCAGGTTGGCCAATTTCTTGGCATATTCATAGTTGTTCACAGTAATTTCCTGCAATACCTTGTATTTGTTTGATATCAGTTATTATCTCTCCTTTTTCATTTCTGATTTTATTTATTTGGGTCCTCTCTCTCTTTTTTCATGAGTCTGTTTAAAGGTTGGTCAATCTTGTTTATCTTTTCTAACAACCAGCTCCTGTTTCATTGATCTTCTATATTGTATGTTTTTAGGCTCTGGTATTGATTTATGCTCTGATCTCAACCATTTCCATCCTTCTACTTTCATGTTAGATTGTTTATTTGAGATTTTTCTTGCTTCTTAAGGTAGGCTTATAGTGCTATGAAATTTCCTGCCAAGACTGCTTTTGCTGTGTCCCCTAGATTTTGAGTTGTCACATGTTCATTTTCATTTGTTTCCAGGAGTTTTTTAATCTCCTCTTTGATCTCATTGGTTACCCATTCATTATTTAATAATAGTCTATTTAGATTCCAAGCATTCAAATGTTTTTGAGTCTTTTTATTGAGGTTAATTTCTAATTACACGCATTTGTGGTCTGAGAACATGTTCGATATGATTTCAATTTTCTTGAATTTGCTAAGGCTTGTTTTGTGGCCTAATATTTGGTCTGTCTTTGAGAATGATCCATGTGAACTGGAGAAGAGTGTGTTTACTTCTCCTTTGGAGTGAAATATTCTGTAAATGTCACTTAAATCAATTTGATCTAGTGTTTTGTTCAATACCATTATATCTTTATTGGTTTTTTGCATGGAAGATATGTACATTGTTGACAGAGTGGTGTTAAAGTCCTTTATTATAACAGTATTGTTGTCAATATCTTCTTTAAAGTCCCCCAATATTTTAATGCATTTGGGTGTTTCTGTATTGGGTATATATATGTATACAAAGGTTATGTCTTCTTGTTGGATCAATCCCTTCAAGATTATGAAGTGCCCTTATTTATCTTTTTTTATGGTCTTCATTTTGAAGTCTATTTTGTCAGATATAAGAATCTACAACTTGCTTTTTTTTTAACTTAATTTCCATGGAATAATTTCTTCCATATATTTTACTCTATGCCTGTGGAAATGCTTTGCTCTGAGGTGGGTCTTTTGTAGATAGATAATATATGGATCATGTTTTCTTATCCATTTGGCTAATTTATGTTTTGAATGGAACATGTAATTCATTCACATTTAAGATTATTGTACTGTACTTATGAATTTCTCTCTTTTTCTTCTTTTTCATACAGAAGGTCCTTTAACATTTCTTCAATACTGGTTTGTTGGTAATGAACTTATTTAACCTTACTTTGGGAAGCTTATTATCTGGCCTTCGATTTTAAATTATAGTATTGCTGGGTGGAGAAATCTAGGCTGCATGTTCTTAGTTTTAATTTCTCTGAATATTTCCTGCCAATCTCTTCTGGCAAGTAGTGTTTCTGTTGAGAAACCAGCTGAAATTCTAATAGGAGTTCCCTTGTGTATAACTGACTGTCTCTCTCTCGCTGCCTTTAATATTCTCTCTTTGTCTTCAAGCTTTGCCATTTTCATTATAATGTGTCTTGATGTAGGTTTCTTTGGATTCATATTTATTGGGACTCTCTGTCCTTTCTGAACTTGTGTCACCTTTTCCCTCACCATGTTGGGAATGTTTTCTGCCATTACTTCCCCAAATATATTCTCTGTCACTCTCTTGCCCTCATCTCTTTCTGGCACTCCTATGATGCAGATGTCATTATGCTTGATGTTATCCCAAAGGTCCCTTAGACTGTTTTCATTTCTCTTAAATCTCTTTTCTTTTTCATTTTCTCTTTGAGTGTGCACTGTAATCTTGTCTTCTAATTCACTGATTCAATCCTCTGTTCATCTAATCTACTGTTGATCCCTTCCAGCATATTCTTCTTTTCAGGTATTGTATTCTTCATTTCTGACTGGTTCTTATTTATGGTTTCTATATCCTTTTTAATGCTTACTATCTCTTGAAGTTATCACTGAAATCATCTATTCTTCCCCCAAGGTTTTTGAGCATCCTTATAATCATTGTTTTGAACTCTGCATCTGGTATTTATGTTGCTTCCATTTCATCTGTATCTTTTAATTTTTTTGTGGAAATTTCTGATTTTCATTTGCTGAGGACATCATCCTATGTTGCTCCATTTGATCTCTCTGTATTAGGTAGGTGTGGTATGTCTCCTACTTTGACTCTTTTATGATATAGGTGTCTTGCTGGGGATAGTTGTCCAATGCTTCGGATCACCTAAATTCTGTGATTCAAGAGTGCCTCTTATAGGTTCTTTGACCCTCTTGTTGTAGTTGTGTCTTAAATGCTGAAGGCTCCTCTGTGTGTAGAGTTATATTCTCAGGCAGGGAAACTTTTGAGAGTAACCCTGGATATCCATGTATGGAATACTGTGCATTTGCTGCCCCTTGATGTGGGATTGTTCCCATCAGGGTCTAGAGCCTCCACGAATCCCTCTTTAGGTGTACTGATTGTGTGGCTAGTTGGTTCTAGCTTTGTTGGGGGCCAAAGCCTACCATTGGTTTTCTCAGTTCTGGGTCTAATTGGATGAAGTTCATAAATAGGCCACTTTAAGATGTGTAAAACCAGCTCTGATCAATCTCTATGTTGCTATTAGGCTGTTTGCTGCTTGTATCTGTGATTTTTTTTTTGGACTTGCTTTGCACATGAGGGGCCAGTCTGTGTGAAAGAGTCAACTCTTTCCTACTTGGAGCTAGTAGCAGCTCTGTATAAGAGCTGATGCTCCCCAAGGTAAGCCTCCCCATTTCAGTCTCTATGCTCCTCCATGAGGTTGTCTGGTTTTTCTCCACATACTTTTGATAAGAGTTTGTAAACTGAGACCAGGTCTGTTGAAATGGGGCTAGCAGGTTTCCACTTTGTTAGTCCTGTAGATAGCAGTTCATTCAGTGAAGGGAGAGTAGCCCTTACTTTAAGCCAGTCCCTTCACTTTGGGGCAGAGGCTCTTAACAGTTGCTTCCTCAGATTGGGACCATTCAACTTTCCCCTTTGCAGGAGTAAGGTCAGCAACAGTTCTGGACTTTAGGTGACAGCTTAAAAAGGCCTCCTATTGGAGTTGGACTTGGGGCAAGACCAGACTGCAGGTGGGGTTTAAACTCTTTCTCATTCCAAATCCTCAGTAGGAACCTAAGCTCTCTGTCTTGCTCCCAGGCAATATTCTCCAAAATTCTCACACTTTGAGAGTCCCCATTTGGAGTTATCTTCTTCTGCAGAACTGCATCCGGCACACAAATGTTTGGCCTGTCAGGGCTATTCTACAGAGTTTCCCCAATGGAGGTGGTACCTGTAACCATGTAGGGGTGGGGATGGGCACTCCCTTCCTTTCCCAGGGGAATTTAGACTGTGGGGGGTTTTGCATTGCTGGAAAGTATCCCAGGCACTCAACTCTCACCCATCTAATTTTTAGTCCAGAGCCTTTGTAGAAGACACAGTTCAGAACTCTATTCCATGAAGCCCTTGGTTTGCTTGCAAGCAGAGCTGTGCCAGGCCCAGAAAAAAACCCTCATTGCACAAATTTCTGATCTCTCTGTCCAGATAGTCTCAGTAGGAAAGGATCCAAAGATTCAGTGTGGCTTAGCATGGCTGAGAACAGGTCAGCACAGGTTAAAAAAAAACAACACGATTTTCCCATCCTGCAAGGTTCCTCTCTGCAGCCATAGCAGCAGCAGCAGGGGTAGCTCACAATGGAGAGTAGAGTGCCTCCAGCAGGACTGAGAGTGGAGAAACTGGTTCTCTTTCCTAATCCACACAGCAAGATCTGTGTTTTGATCTCCCCCACACTCTGAAACTGCTGTCTGCCACTCTCAGAAGTCCTGTTGCACAGCATGGTTTCTGTCTTAGTCTGCACTATTTAGCCTGGCACTCAAACCATAAAAACACTTCACGCTGAATTGCAATCTCTGGTTTTCACAGCCTAACTGCTTACTACCACCAGAGACCCCATAGCTTCCCCTTCCCTCTCTACCACTGTATATTTGTGGGCCCACAATCCAAAGGGGAGGGCACTATGTAGCTGCAATTTCAATCTGGTGTTTGTGCTGGCAGAGCAGCTGCATGTAGAGTCTTTACTCAGCCATATTTCCGTTTCTTTAAAAGTCTTTATGTGGTACCCACATCATAGTACTGAGTCACTGTCTGGTTCTCCATGCATATAACCTCTCCCCAAAGCAAAATGTCTGTCAAAGCCCCAGCTGGCTGAAGCTGCTGGTGCCTCTGACAGACTCAGGTGTGGCAACCTGATCCCCCAAGCAGTCTGAGTCCCTATCTGGATCTCTTCAGGGTGGTGCTTCAGCTATAGAAGTGCTGCTTGCTGTGTGTGTGTACTGTGGGTCTCACAGACTAGTGGATCCCCCCCAGGTTAACCATGATTAGGATTTGGGATCCCTGTGTGGAACTAAATCCCCCAGCTCTGGGAGGGGAAGGAGCTCCAAAGCTACAATTCTGTCTGGCCTCACAACTGCTACAGGAGCCTTTAAAACTTCATATCAGCTATGATTCCATTGATTGTTCAGGCTGATTGTAGGAAGATCAACTAATAATCTAGGTTGGGACAGGGGCTAGAGGACTCAGCTCCACCTAGTCAGCCGCATCTTTTTTAAAAATATATTTTATTGATTATGCCATTACAGTTGTCCCATTTCCTCTCCTTCATTCCCCTCCACCCTGCACATCCCCTCCCACCCACACTTCCCTCCTTTAGGTCATGTCCATGTGTCATAAGTTCTTTAGCTTCTACATTTCCCACACTACTCTTGCCCTCTCCCTGTCTATTTCTCCCCACTGTCTATGCTGCTTATTCTCCGTACCTTCTCCCTCCCTCCTCCCACTCCCCTGTTGCTAACCTTCCACGTGATCTTCATTTCTGTGGCTTCGCTCCTGTTTTAGGTGACCGCTTAGTCTGCTTTTATTTTAGGTGTGGGTGTTAATAACTGTAAGTTTGCTGTCCTTTTACTGTTCATATTTTTTATCTTCTTTTTCTTAGATAAGTCCCTTTAACATTTCATATAATAAGGGCTTGGTGATGGTGAACTTTTTGAACTTGACCTTATCTGAGAAGCACTTTATCTGCCCTTCCATTCTAAATGAAAACTTTGCTGGATAGAGTAATCTTGGATGTAGGTCCTTGCCTTTCATGACTTGAAATACCTCTTTCCAGCCCCTTCTTGTCTGTAAGGTTTCTTTTGAGAAATCAGCTGACAGTCTGATGGAAACTCCTTTGTAGGTGACTGTTCCCTTACCTCTTGCTGCTTCTAGAATTCTTTCCTTCATTTTAATCTTGGCTAATGTAATTATGATATGCCTTTGTGTGTCCCTCCTTGGATTCACCTTCTTTGGGACTCTCTGAGCTTCTTGGACTTCCTGGAAGTCTATTTCTTTTGTCAGATTGGGGAAGTTCTCCTTTATTTTATTTGTTCAAATAACTTTTCCACTTGTTGCTCTTCCTCTTCCCTTTCTGGTACTCCTATAATTCGGATGTTGGAATGTTTAAAGATGTCCTGGAAATTCCTAAGCTCTCTTCATTTTTTTGAATTCTTGTGTATTCATTCTTTTCTGTTTGGTTGTTTCTTTCTTCCTTCTGGTTCACTCTATTGATTTGAGTCCCAGTTTTCTTCCCATCACTACTGGTTCCCTGTGCATTTTCCTTCATTTCACTTATCAATGCCTTCATTTGTTCATCTAATTTATGACCAAAATCAACGAATTCTGTGAGCATCCTGATCACCAGTGCTTTGAACTGTGCATCTGATAGGTTGGCTATCTCTTGGCTATTGCTTAAAAGTACTGGCTCTGGGGCTCTGGGCTGTTCTTCTGTTTGAGTCATTTTTGGTCAGGTGGCACCTGTTAAGTATGGATGGCAGAGCCTTAGGTGTTTACCAGGGTGGGGCAACCTAGTTGCAGGGTTGTGACGCTGTCTGTGGGGGCGGGGTCAGAGAGCAAACAATGGCGCCTGTTCAGTGCTCTCTCAGATTTGTATCCCCTCTGTTGCCTCCTATACGCAAACTGGACCCCCCTGGTGTTGGTTCCCAAGTGGGTGGGCCTATGCATGCTCCAGGATCCTGCGAGTCTCCCCAGCGACCTCTCCCATGAGGCTGGGAGCCTCTCCTGGAACCTTTTCAATTGGTGTTTTTAGGCTTTATTTCCTGTCACTGGAGCCCTGAGCTGTGCAGTCCATCTCACTGCCTGATCTTGCCTAGTTTATCTGCACAGGAATGTGTGTCCACGGTCAGCCAACCGCCCTGCATGCCCTGTGTGCTCTGCTCGTCTCCTCCCCGTGTCTGGGTTCTGCAAGCTCCACACCACCTTTGGTCCCCAGCGCTCTTGGGTCTGGCAGCCACTGCGTTTTCCCACTGCATTTCTTCTCCCCTGTCTGCTGACTCCGCCCCTCTTACTGGTCTGGTTGAATGGTTGTCAGGCTTCTGTAGTTCAATTTTCTGTGTTCTGGTTGTGTTATTGTTTGTAAATATTTATTGTCCTTAATCTTGGTTGCGAGAGGAGGTACAGTGTTTCCATCTACGCCTCCATCTTAGCCAGAAGTTCTCAGCTGCCATCTTCAGTGCCCACATGTTCTTACTGATTACCCCTCAGTGTGACCTCAGCAGCTGAGCCACTGAGTGCTTATCAAGGACAACAGATGAGATGATGACATCCTGATATAAGTTACTTTATTCTCACATCAAAAAAAAAAGTTAACTTCTAAAAACAACTTTTTTTGTCTTTGTCATAAACTAGTAGTTCTACTGGGTCATAAAAAGTGGATTTTAATCCATTCTAAAACAACACAAAACACTGTTCCTGATTTGTAATTTTTATAACAAACCAGCAAATGTAAGTAAACTATCTTCCTGAGTTCTGTTAGTCTTAGTAATTAATTATCAAACCTGAAAGGTGGGGAGGGTTTTGGGAACCACCTGACTTTATAGATAAGTCAGATAGAAGAGTGAGTAATGTGGAGACCCAATATTTGTGACTAGCACCTGAAGTGAGGGTAGTCTTGTGGGACTTGAAACCTGTGGAGTCTAGTACTAGAACTGAATTAAAATGTAGGATGGTGTCTAAAGAATTGGAGGATGTTTTTGGTGTTGTAAAACACACTCAAGCATCTTACACTGCTTGTATCTGGAAAAGGGGCAACAGAGCATATTTGGAGGATAAGCTGATCCTTAGGTTAAATGAAACAAGTTATATCTGGTTCCCTACAAAAACTTCTCAGCAATTATTTAAGCCAAAATTCTCAGGCATAACAACATGTTATATTATTTGTCAATGCATAAAAATATTATTTATGAAGCTTGAATTTGGGGACTCTAGCCCCCAAATTTTGTAGGCTTCATTGCTAACCTAATGTTGGTCAGTCTTAAAGAAGACCTGAAACTCACTTTTCTCTGGGTGCAAAAAAACTGAATAAATTTATAAAAATATGGATGAGTATTTCTGATATAATTTTTCTAACATGATTATTGTACTACAAATATGTGTGTTTCATAAAGAGAATATACTTAACTCCAAACTCATAAAATGTTTAATGCTTAAACATTTGTTGCTTTTCTCAAGAATGTTTTTCATCAGCACCCATATATGCTCCTATTTTATTTACCAACACACTCCTGAACAAGACTTAGAGAGTTCCAAATTCATTAAAATTACAGTGAGTTTTGTACTTATTTTCATACAATAAACATGATTTCTACAGATAAATCAAGTCAACTACATGAAAACCTGTGTAAATCATATTTTATAAAAAATACTGTACTTTTAATAAGTTTAGCTCTATTTTAAAAGCTTATTAAAATATTGTTAATCTTATATATTTTTATTTTGTTTTACATTTTAAAATTGATATTTATATCTTTAGGCTATTAATAGTCACATTTTGAAATATGATTGAATTTTAATGATAGGGTACAATTTATAAATAAAGCAATATATTTTGATGAAAGTTTTGAAAAGTTTAGAGTGTGAAGAAAATGAATGGGAGTAAATGCTTAGTAACTTTAATAGATATATTTATAAGTCATATGTTGTGAAAGGATTGGGATTAATGAGCTGGGTAACTGTGAGCACTTTGGTGAGAAGCGAAGTGAAGACTCTGGCTCAGTGGAAGTGTGATTAGATATGATGTACCTAGGCTGAGGCTACACACCTCACTGGGGAGGGGTATAAGATGAAGCCTGGAGGAGCAGAATGAAGAAATGGGTGATGACAGAGAAGGGTGCAATATGACCTGCTCGGGGGAACTGTCTTCTTGCATATATCACATTTGCATAGACCTCATCTCATTTGCATTTACAATCATTGATCATTTACATGAATAATGCATCTTTCTTGCACAATTCTCTCTCTACTCCAAGAAAAAAATGTGCACACATAGGCTTATGGCAAAATTTGTTAACCACAATCAATTTTAAATATATTTAAAATACAAGCACAATGGAAAAATGTATTACGTTTATGCATAACACCTTGTCATTAGCACAAGTTCTACTGGATGGAATGAAACATCTCTTCCATTCTATCCATCCCAATAACTTTTGGATGCAGTGTTGAAATTCCCCATGTTTTAATGTGTTATTATCTAAGAACCTTTAACATATTAAGCCTAGTTATTTTTTAATGTCCTGTGTGATTGATCTCTTTTATTTTTTGGTATCCTACAGTGTGAGGGATTGAGTCAATCTAGTCAAGAGTTGAGCTTGTTTTCAGTTTTGTTGTTGTTATGTGCCACCATATCCTTCATGTTCTTCTAATGTTACATTGAGTTTTGGATAATAGCTGGATTGCCTAACCCATTTTTCTCAATGTTTCCCTTCTCCTTCAGTTTTAAGTACTCCTTATAACCTAGCACCTCAGAAATGTTTACTAAGCTGTTTCCAGTGCCTTAAGCCTTTCATTCTACAGGAATGATAGGCTTCCTGTCATTGATAGAAGGATCTAGGTAGACCTTTGAGTCATCTGCAGCTGCTGTTGCTTGGCTCTCATAAGTCTTCACTGAATGAGAGGCCTTTCTCTGGTTTCCTGTCCTGTGACCAGTATTAATATAAAAAAAACATTATTTGTGACAGCATGGATGGACTGGGAGAACATTATGCAACATGAAATAAGCAATCAGAGAAAGACAAATACCACATGATTTCACTCATATGTGGAATCTAATGAGCAAACTGAACTAACAGGCAAAATAGAGACAGACTCATAGAGTTCAGGATGACAGCTATGGGGGGTTAGCAGGTAGAGGGATCAGGCAAAAAGGTAAAAAGAGTCATGGACATGGACAACAGTGTGGTGATTGTGGGAGGGAGTGGATGTGAGGGGACGAAATAGCAATGGAAAAATATAATAAAAATAGAAAAAAGGTCTCAGATTAATGCATACATCCCTTGTTTCTTATAGTTCAGAATTTCTATCTTGTCAGGCTTTTACTCAGCTTTAAGCAATTCATTAAATATTTAGATAAATTATTCTTTCTAGTTTGTGTAGCACCTAGTGTGTGCCTTGAGTAACCAGAGTTCATGTTTGCATCTCTCCTCAGTGATGCCTCCTTTGCCTAAAATTTCAGGTTAGTGGATTGTGTTGTATCTTATTTCATACTGCCATTACAAAATATAGATTGTGATTTAAATGAGAAATTTATTTCCCATAGTTTGGAGGACAAAAGTCTAAAATTAAGGTGCTGTGGGATTTGTTTCTGGTAAGGACTCTTACTCTGGTTTAGACAGTTGCTTTGTCACTGTGTTCTCACATGACAGAGGGAGAGCTCTTTAGTATCTTTTTTTATATGGGCATGAATCTCATCATGAAACATCCACCTCATGACATCATTGAAACTTAATATTGGGTGATAAAAAATGGGCCATCTCCAAATGCCATCATATTGGGGGTTACAACTTCAACATAAGAATGGGGAGCACTATTCAGTCCATAGCACATTGTGACCTCAGGTGTCTCATGGTATCATGAAAACCTATGGTTATTCCTTGTTATATTAATATATTAATTGGAGCGATGTTCCTTCCAGCATTCTGCATCCTAAATGGAAGTTAAAATATGTTCATACATTTTAATTAAACTTATTAGGGTGATATAGGTTAGTAAAATTATATAGATTTTAAGTGTATAATTGTATGTTTAAATGCACATATCTTTAATTTTAGCTTCTCTCTTAAACCATACTATAAAATATCCTATTTTTATATTCTATTTTGCTCATCCCATTTTTCTCTCTTTATGTCTTCCTCTGAAATGCTTTACTCTTTTAAGCTTTCTAAGGTAGACCTGGGCTATGATGGTAATTTTCAAACTGTAATATGTTTACTTTCATTACAGAGAAAAAGCACTGTTTTTTGTCTAAATATGATAATTATTTCTGTTTCATTTTCCCAATACATGATCATATACTCAGAAACACCACAAGCACATACAAACACATCACAACTTATTATTGCTTATGTCCATTTAAAAAGAGGCTTGATCAAAACTTACAATGCCCCACATTGAATGAGTGTATTAACTTTCTAGTTCATTATTAATTAGATAAAATATATGCTTTTCTAGGTACTTGCCTAAACTATTTTATATCCATGTAAATTCACACTTCCCCCCTCTGAAGTGGTTTATTCAAGTTGGTTTCTCTTGTTTTTGTTTGGTTAGTTTTGTATACGTTTCTAAAAAGAACACACTGTATTGTATAAATACAATGATATGGCAAAGTAAGGCATACATATGTATGGTAAAGTAAGGCAATAATGATGAACTAGAAACTATAGTTTCTTTTATTACTGTCAAGCCAGGACTATGGAGGTTTATCTTGATCTCACTCTTTTTACCTGAAAGTGCTCATTTCTGGATTTTGGGTTACCTTGAGTTCAGGCAAAAGGATGCCAGAGGGGCAAAAGTGGCAAACTCACTGCTGCTCACGTCTTGGTTTCAGAGTTTTCAAATACCTGTCCCTGCATTCTACCCAATTTTCTTTTCTTCATCCTCACCTGAGGACTTTTTTTCATTGTCTTAGAGAGAGGGAGGGAGAGAGGAAGACAAAAAGAGAGAAAAACATTGATGTGAGAGAGAAACATTGATTGGGTGCCTCCAGTATGCTGCCAGGATCACATGTGCCTGACAGGAGACCAAACCCTCAACCTAGGCATGTGCTCTGACCAGAAACTGAACTCACAACCTTTCAGTCATAGGATGATGCTCCAACCAACTGAGGCACACAGCCAGGTCTCTGCCTAGTTTATAGTTGAATTCAGGGGAAGGTAAAAGATGATGTTGTGTTTATCTTATGTGGATTTGGAACCGTGGCTTTAATTTTAAATATTTGTAGGATTACCTACTTTTTCCATAAATTTGATTAAGCACTCCCTGTTTCATATATAGGTTATTGATATGAGCAAATGAATCACATATTATAATGTTATGTTTGATGGGCATTATTTTCTATCTAACAAAGTTGTATAACTGGTTCCATGGATTTGGAATCCTATACCATTAAATATTTTCCAGTTCAAGAAAAATTCTATAATTCCCAATTCTTAATATATTGTCTTATGTCCTAGGAGGAATATGTTAAAACACTGTAATCCATTTATTTCTTCAAATGTGTCTAGATAAATAAAATAAGAATGCATAACAACTGTTCTAATATTTCTGTCAATTGAATTTTGAAGTAAATTGCTTAATGGTATTTTCTAAGAAAAGATACTCTATATCTAAAATACTTCTAGTATAATGTGCTTGGCTAAAGGATTCTGTCTAGCTAAGACCTATGACCTGTATTTCAATGAGGCATGGATTCCTGGGGAACATTACTTAACAGAGTGTAAAATTGAGATGTTTTATTATATAAATGTTTCCCATCGTGTGAGGAACTACACAAACTTCACTTAGAGGCCTCATATATTCTGGGCCAGGGATAAGTTAAGGAGGAAGCTGGGAAACCCCTTGATGTCCTTAACTACCCTTGGCCTTGTCAGGGTGTCTTGATTTTATTTCCTGTTCTTCAATTTATTTAATAAAACTTGATATTGGTTAAGATTAATGACTTGTGTGAGTCTGAATTGATAATCAGATCCTTTGTGATAGCACATAGTATATTTCAATTTTTAAAATGTCTTCTAGTCATTTGTATTTAACATTTTTTTAAAAATGTGTTTTATTTAATTGTATATTTTTCCATTATCAGTTATATCCCTTATAATCCCCTCCATCCACACTGTGGTCCATGTCCATGAGTCCTTTTTCCTTTTTGCTCAATCCCTCCACCTCCTAACTACCCTCTATAGCGGTAATCCTGATATCTATGAGTCTGCCTCTATGTTGCTTCATTCAGTTGGTTCATTACATTTCACATATGAGTAAAATCATATGGTATTGTCTTTCTCTGACTGGTTTATTTCACTTAGCATAATGTTCTCCAGGTCCATCCATGGTGTCTCAAAGGGTAACATTTTCTTTTTTATGATGAAGAAGTATTCCCTTTTGTATATAAACTATAGTTACTTTACCAACTCATCTACTGAGAGACACTGGGGCTGTTTCCACATTTTGGCAATTGTAAATAATGCTGCAACAAACATAGGAGTGTTTATGTTATTTTAAATTAGTATTTTGGGTTTCTTCACAAATATTCCCAGAAGTAGGGTCACTAGGTCAAAATGCAAATCTGGTTTTTAATTTTTAGAAGTATCTCCATGGTACTTTCCACAGTGGCTGTACCAATCCATATTCACACCAACAGTGCAAAAGTGTGCTCCTTTCTCCACATCCTCACCAGAACTTGTTGTTTGTTTATTTATCGATGATAGCCATTCTCACAGGTATGTGGTAAATGGACAGATATGTGCAGAAAATTTAAACTAGACCATCTTCTTAAAACACACAAAATAATAAACTCAAAATAGATTAACTATTTAAATGTTAGGTCTGAAACTATAAAAATCCTAGAAGAAAACAGGCAGCAAAATTTGGGACATTGCTTAAAGCAATATTTTATCAGATATATCTCCTCAGGCAAGGGGAACAAAATAAAAAAAAATGGGACTACATTAAACTAAAAGGTTTTTGCATAGCAAATGAAACCATCAACAAAATTTAAAAAGGCAATCCACAGAATGGGAGACTGTATTTGCCAATACATCTGATTAGGGGTTAATAGCTAAAATTTATAAAGAACTTACAAAACTCAATACCAAAAAACAATCCAATTAAAAAATGGGCAAAGGACCTGAATAGACACTTCTCCAAAGAGGACATACAGTTGGCCAATGGACATATGAAAATATATTCAACATCACTAATCATTAGAGAAATGCAAATTAAAACTACTTATCACTTTTTACTACATGCCTCATCATTTTGTTTTCTAAAATTTTCTTTTATTATATATGTATATAGATTATATATACATATTACATATACATATATGTATAAATAATATATATTAGAAAGAGGGGAATGTAGTTATGCATATATGTATATGTATGTGTGCAAATATATACATATATGTACATATTTTATATCTATATTATATGAAGTGAATGGGGGGAGAAAAACATTGATGAAAGAGAGAAAAATCAATCTGTTACATCTTGCATGCACCTTGATCAGGACTGAACCTGCAACCCAAGTATGTGTTATGTCAGGGAATCAAACCAGTGACTTTTTGCTTTGCAAGATGATGCTCAACCAACTGAGTCACACCAGTCAGGACTAGATTCCTTTTTTACAAAACTTTTTTGGGGTAGCATCTTGAGAGATTATTCTCCCCTTCATGAAGGGATCATCATCTTTTAAATGCTTCATTTGTCCTGGATGGTATATTCCTGAAATTCATTTGGGACAAAGAGTATATAATTTTTAAAAGTGTGTTTCTCACTCTAAATGCTGCCATAATGAAGGGTAATGAGAAAAATGAAGAAATTATTTTACCATAGTAAAGTTGACATATTTAAACAAGATTACTTAGGTATGATACTCAGGAGAAACAATGTTTAATCTCAGCTGTATATAATATTTTCTAAAACTCATAACTTTGAAAGAATATTACATAATTAGAGAAAAATAGAAGTGAAAGACCTACTATATAAAGTTAAAATCCTTTGAGGTTTTGACTAAAACTCCATTATCTCCTTATTCCCCTTAGCATTCATGTGACTATATTTTATGAAAGGCTCTTTAGTGTTCAGGTTAAGTTTTAAAATTTCTTTGTAAGGATAAAGAAGGGAAGGGAGTAGTTATAAGAATGCAGACATAATTATAGATATAGTGGTAGACACTTGCATAGGAGATGCAGTCAGAGGTAAAGGCATGGAACCATTGTCTACCTGAGGCCCCAGGGAGGGCACTGTGAAAATAAGTAATCCAACTTCTCTCCTTCTCATTTGGATATACTTCTCATTTGGTTTTACTCAAGTAGGAGCTGCAGGGCCAAATAGTTGAGTTGAAGCAAACCATGGAGGTCAGACTCCTAATTCTCATAATAGAGAAAAGTGGATGGGTATAATATCTAACCCTTTGCCTAATTAACAGGGCCTTTCCATTATTAAGTTCAAATATATTGGCCTAACCACTCAAGTATGCTTTGTAGCAAGATTTAGGTACTCACTATATATGATAGCTTTTATTTTGAACAATTTCTCACCTGAGTCTGCTTTCTCTTCCTCCTCAAATAGCAACCTTTCTGCTAAAGAGATGATAAACATAATTTCAGTATTTTCAGACTTTATTGTATTCTGTCTCAATAATGGGCTTTATCACCTTGTTTACCCAAGGTTGCAATAGGCAGAAATGAGAGACAGAGAGCTTAGTTAGGGTTCCAGACAATAAAAAGTTCTGCTGCCCCATCTTCAAGAACCAAACTTTTGCCACCTGCTTATTTTGCTGAATGTTGCTTAATGTTGAATAATTTTTATTAAAATTATTTTTCCTGTACTTAACTGAGATATATATACATACATATACTTCTTTTTTCTTTGTAAAACCATCACTGCAAAATATACTTTATTGATTTTAGAGAAAGAAAAAGGGAGAGAGAGAGAAGCATCAATATGAGAAACAGTGATCATTTGCCTCCCATCTGAGCCGCAACGGGGGGTTGAACCCACAAGCAAGGTATGTGCCCTTACCAAGAATTGAACCAACAGTCTTTTGGTGTACTGGACAATGAGCCAATCAGCTGAGCCACCAGGCCAGGGCTTAACAGATATATTTAATACTCTTTCCCACTCAAAACCATATTTGTGCTCCACCTGTACATTTCTTCTATGCATATATTAATCTCCAGAAATCCATCCTCTTAACCAATTCAGAAAATACAGGCAAGCATCACAAAATTACCCAGACAAAGCACATTCATAGATGTGTCTGTACTTTCCCACATTTCCCAAGCACTTAAATGTTGGTGAGTGTCTAAGCATGTAGCCATTGTCCCCATGAATATTTTTAAACATTAAATTATTTTCAAACAACAAAAAAACATGTAATTAAACATTTAGTGACATATTTACATTATCATTTTACTTTAGTAAATTTAGAAAACATTATTTATTGAGGAATTAAATGACATTATAAACATGACTTTCTTATATGAACTGGGACCCCAGATGAATTGAAATGCACTGGAAGATCAAATATGGACAACAGTGTGCTGTTTGCCCTTGGGAGCAGGGGGAAGTGAAGGAGGGGATGGGGACATAGATGGTGAGGGATAGAGACTTCTTTTAGGGTTGTGAACACACAATACAGTGTACAGATTATGTGTTATGGAATTGTGCGTCTGAAACCTGTATAATTTTGTTAGCCAGTGTCACCTAAATATATTCAATAAAACGGAAAATGAAAAAAATGTGAATGAAAAATTTTGAATTACATATATCTTTAATTTATATATAAACATACTATAATTATTTTAGAGGTTACCAAATATTTATGAATACAAAATAATAAAACTAAAACATAATAACAATAAAATGTTAAAATTAATAACAATTTATAAATATGAACTTGTGGGGTATGTGATATCTATAGATTTAAAAGACAGAAACAAGTACACATGGACAAAGCCAAAGGCAGGTAGGATTAAGGGTGGGAAGTGGGGCTGGCTGGGGTAGGGGGGAGTAGTGGGGGAAAAATGAAAACAACTGTACTTGAACATCAATAAAATAAAATAAATATAGAAACACAACAGCATTGCTGCATGTGGGGAATAAAAATAATTTTATCTTTCACTGTAAGGTTCATACATTGTAGTATAGTTATTGAAAAATTGATGATAAATTAAAGATGGATATTTTATTCTATAGTGCAACCAATAAAAATGGTTGGAAAAACATATCTAGAAATTCAATTATGGTGAAAATTACATTAGAAAATTAAAATAAAAAGTTGAAAATATAAAAAATAGAAAATAACTAGATGATAAACTTAAATCTTATCATAACGGTATTTATATGAAATATAAATGCCCTAAATTTGACAATTAAAAAAGAGAAATTGTTCGTCTCGATAGTAAAGCAAACACTAAATGTGTCTATAATTGAAATAGGTAAAAAATACAAATAAATACTATTTTAATAGCATCATCAACCCATTTACCTTACTGATATTAGTGGAATACTATATCACAAAATGGGAGTATTGAGACCCTTGACATGGACTCATGAAATATTCACCAAGATGGATCTAATGCTGATTCATAAAATAAATCTAAATAAATTTCAAAGGACCGAAATCATAAAGAGTATGATATTGGACTACAATGATATTAAATTAGGAAATAAAACTAATAATATATTTTGAAATTAAATAAATGCTATAAATGTTATAAATTTTATTATTTATACTTTAAATAACAAGAAAATTTGAAAATTATGCAACATAAAATAAATAAATAAAATATGTGAAAAACTGTGGAACTCATTTAATGATCTTCTAGCCTCAAATGCCCATCTTAGAAAAAATAATAAAAGTATAAAACAAATTAACTTCCATATTAAGAAAATGTATGAGATAATTTAACCAAAAGTAAACAGAAAGAAGAAAACAGTCAACATAAGACTAGGAAACATGAAATAAATAAAGCCAACTCAATTATAAAGAGAACCACTAAAGCCTAAACAAGTTATTTGAAAATATAAATAAAACTAATAAAAATTGAGAAAAATCCTCTTAATACATACAAATCAAAGAAAAAGGATTAAAAAGTACAAATTATCAAGACTAAAAGCAGGTATATGACAAGATATTTTACAGAGAGTCAATGAATAAAATGAAGATATTAGGACCTAATTAATGCCAATAAATTCAAAAACTTATTTGAAATGGGCAAAAACTTTGACAATGTTTATCAAAGCAGATATAGCAAGAATAGAGAAACCAAAATAACCTTACATTTATTAACATAATTGAATGAGTCAAAAATAATAGTCTTTCCTAAAATATAACTGTAGACCTGATTGACTTTATAATCAATTCTATCAATTATATAAGAAAAAAATAATTCTATATAAACTATTTTAGAAAATATTAGAGGATTCAAACCCAGATGCTAGCAGAATCTTGACTCCAAACTCCCCAAACAAATTTATAAGAAAGGCAAATTACCAAATAATATATTTGATAAACATAGACATACATTGCTTAATAAAGCTTTATCCAAGAATGGGGACATTCAGGGCAGTGTGGGGGTCACATATGTGGTGACAACATGACCTGACAGTGGGTGGTAGGCACTCATGCAGTATACAGGTCATGTATCATAAAAATGTGTAGTTGAAACCTATATATAAAAGGAAAATCTATGAAAGTCACAGGAAAAAAAAATCATATATGTT
Organism: Carollia perspicillata; assembly: GCA_004027735.1. NCBI lineage: Eukaryota > Metazoa > Chordata > Mammalia > Chiroptera > Phyllostomidae > Carollia > Carollia perspicillata. Next base: position 20,358 of record PVKM010015469.1, read on the forward strand.
TTAGAAGTGAAACACACCAATTTTCAAAATGGGAAGTAACTTATGCCATTGAGTTAGTTTCCTTGTAGGAATTTAAAGTTGGGTAGTATTTTAAAAGCAATCAATATAAGCATATTAAACAAAGAAAAACAAGTAATTTTTTCAATAACTTTATAATGCACTTGTCAAAATTTAACACTATTCATGAAAAACTAGGAACCGAAGGAACCATATTCAATCTGATAAAGGATATCCAAGGAAGAGTCACTTGTGAGTTTTGTAATAGTGTTTAACTAATTTCAATACATAGAATATTCTTTAGAATTATATTTCCCTGTAGTCATAAGTTTAAATATAATTTAATTCATTTCTTGTGTTTTACTTTAGACTTTAAGACATTGACCATTATTTCATGAAAATTATACTTAACTTCATCATTAAAATGAGTATGCAAAAGAGCTCTGTATCCACATTTTGATAGACAATGTGGTATGTAACCATTTTGGAAATAATTGGAAATTAAAATCTGTTACTAATAAATGTTGCCCCTTTTGAAATCCTTATCTGGAGAAGCTCTACTCACAAATATCTGATTTTATTTTAAAAAAATGCTAATTTCAAATATGTTTATATAATGAAATTCTATATTCAGTAAAACAAATGTTTTATGATACATTTTAAAACCCATTTCCCAGAGTGTTTATATTCTCTAAAATCTACTCCACTGAAGTGATTAAACATAATCACCATGATCACCCAGGTCTTTTTCTTGTGCTTCAGGTTCATTATCAAACAATTTTTGTACCTATAATGTGGATTTATTTTTCATAGTGTTCCATCCTTTCTAAATATTCATGTGGAAATCATGTAGTCCCCTCATTATCATAAGATTCTCATTAAATTATGTGATTTGCTGGTGGTTTATTAAATTAATATCTGTAGGTAATCTGAATGATGTTCAAGTAAATGAGCAAAGTATCAGGAATAGAGCACTAACTCCTAATATTTAGTTATCAGCCCCAAACTTCAATGGCTTTGGTCAGCATTACACACACTTGCTGTAATAGCTAAAGGCAAAATTTTCAAATTAGCTTTTATTGTGGAGGCACTTAACTGCTTTAAATTATTTGCAAATATTTTTAGAACCCTCAATCTGACTGAAATCTTTACGTGTTTAGTATTTTAGTTTTGGTGCTATGTTTGAGGTGAAGAGAAATATTTTCAGACTCAAAAGCAATTTGATTTTTTCTATTTGTTTAAAAATGATATCAAAACAGTTCATTTATCTAATTGTAAGCATTTACAAGTAGTTCCCCCTACAACAGATTTAGAGACATGAATTTTGAGAAATAAACTCTACCATTTTACTTCTTTGGAATTAAATTTTAGTCATCATTGTCATAACAATTAATTTTATATTCACCTGTCAAACCTGGGCTTAGAAAATGAAGGTTAGCTCATTAGAACCAATAGATTGAAAAATGAGAGCACAATTATAGTTACTGGCTCACGAACAGTTTCATTTCCCTCACTAGCAGTTTTCAACAAGAAAATGAGAATAGATTAGTTGTTCTGAAGATGAAGTAAAAAGCTCACATGGCAGATATAAACCTCAAGGAAGAGTTGAACAAAAGTGGTTGGAAGGCTCCCACAGCTTAAAAATAAAAACTTGAGAGAATGATATTAAATTATAAATGGGATGATTCTTGACTACTTCCTAATGGCTATACTCAATCCTCAGTGTCCAAATTCCATGTGCATTGCTGCATTCTATCTTGGTGAATTGCAGAGTTATGAAAAAATTGATCATATAAAACCTCTAGTTTTCTAAGGAGAATATACTGATCCATTGCTGGGCCATAAGCTTATATTATTCATGTTATTATTTAATTCATACAGCAATTGAATGAGAAAAATAACTTTCAGCTTTATAACCCATTATCAGAGAAGAAACAAACACCGAATAATAAAAATAAAACTTCTTTGTGATTTTCCTATTTTTAGCTTTGAATTAAGTCCTTATTTGAATTATATAAAGGTAAAACATCTAAAGAACAAAATAAACAACCAAAATAGAAATGGACTCATAGAGAACAGACTTTTGACAATGGGGAAGTTGTTGGGAAATGGGGTGAAAAAAGTGAAAGGATGAAGGAGTACAGATTGGTAGTTGCAGAATAGTTACAGACATGTAAATTACACCTTAGGGAATACGGTCAATAATACCGGAATAACAATGGATGGGCCAGGTGGTTTCTCAAAATATTGGAGGGCTGCTCTGTAAAGTACATGATTGTCTAACCACTGTGCTGTACATCTGAACTTGATACAAACTGATACTGAATGTAAACTGTAATTGAAAACGTATTAATAAAATAATTTGTGAGCAAAGTATTTCTTTGTAATAAAATTTTTATTTGCTTTTTAATTTCTGCCTCACATATAACTTTGATCATCTCATGTGATTATTTTATTTTAATATAAAAAAATGAGACCCTGATGTTTGGGTACACAGATTTTCTAATGCTATAAAATAATTTCTAACAACAGTAGTGACAAAATTTAAGTTAAACACTATTAGAAAAGTTACCACAAGTGACCAAACCAAACTCAAATTATGTTATACAGAATAGAATTATTATCTTTCAAAATAATTTAATAAATATAGACTTAATAATGTGTTCTAGCTTAATAAAAGATGAAGAGGTGACTGAGTTGGAGCATTCTGAAATGGATAATCAATAATAGAAAATAAAGAAAATAAACTAAGAATTATTCTTTTTACTTTAGTATCATCTGTGTCTTAAACACTATGGTCATTAAAATAAAAACATGGCCTCAATGTGGGTCACTTCTATCCATTGATTGACAGTAACGAAGGTTACTGTCAATATTCAACTCCCTCCAGAATGAAGCAACAATGATGACCAGGTGAACTGGCTATTGATTAAGGAGTCAGAAAAAGAACCACATTGTTAAAATACATTATTAATGCCTTCAGGTGGTTAAACACAACAAATAATTATTTTCAAAGAAAATTTGAGAGGTAAAAATCACTCTTTAAATATTATTTTTATACCTAATACTTAGGTATAAATCTAATGAAGAAGTATATAGGATGCATATGAAAAAAACATTAATACACTGATAAAAGAACAGAATAAATGGAGAGATGTCATGTTTATGAATCACATGACTCAGTATTGTTAGGATGTTAATTATTCTCAACTTGATCTATTGATCCAATGCAATACCAGTCAAAATCTCAGCATACTATTTTGTAGATATTGATAAACTAATTCTAAAATTTATATGGAAAGGAAAAGAATTTAGCATAGCCAACAAAATACTGAAGAAAATAAAACAAAGTTCCCAGACATGCACTAGTATATATCAAGATTTAATATAAAGCTAAAATCATCAATATACCATTTTATGGAAGACAGAGATACAATGATAAATGGAGCAGAAAGGGAGAACCCAGAAATAAAAGTGCAAAAATTATTTTCTTTGTTTGAACTTTTGACAGAAGCAAAACAGGAAATTTAATAGAGAAAGGACACTCCAATAAATTATGATGAAACAATTGGATATCCACATGCAAAAATTAAAAATTAACATATGTTATGACTTACTTAAAATTTAGCAATGTGGAGCATATACTGTAAATAATGATTATTTTTTTAAAAACAGAACGTTTATATGAACTTGGGTATGGTGGTGAGTTTTAAGTACAGTAACAAAAGCACAATTCATAAATAAAAAACAGTAAGTTGGACTACATTAAAATGTTAATCCTTTGCCCTGTGAAAATTACTAGTAAGAGAATAAAAAGAAAACAAGTCAGTACTGGGAGAAATACTTGAAAATCACATACTGAACTTGGATCCAAACTATACAATAAACTCTCAAAACACAGCTATGAAAAATTAAATATACAAACACCGCAACTCAGGAACTATATGGATATTAAATAAGCATCAGAATATATGCTCAACATCATTTGGCTTGAGGGAACTGCAAATTCAAATAATGAGTTATCAATAAACACCTACTAGAATGGCTACAATAGAAAAACCTCACAATGTCAATCGCTAGTGAAGATGTAAAGCAACAGGAAAATATACCTACTAAAAGTTACAGCAACCATTATCTTCCATATTTATCCAACAAATTTTAAAACATATGTCCACACACACAAAAAAACCTACACGTGAATGCTTGTAACTGCTATAGTCTTAATCACCAAGACCTGGAAAGCAAGTTAAATGGCCTTTCAGGCCAATCCATGTGTGGATAGGCAAATAAGTTGTGGAACATCAAAACAATAACATGCTATTCAGCAATAAAAATAAAATAGCTGTCAAGCCACACAACAAAATTATTGTCAAGTCTCAGTTGTGTTTGATAAGAAGCAAGTCTGAAAAATCTACCTGCTGTATGATTCTATTTATGTGAGTTTCTAGAAAATGCAAAACTACTGAATCTGTCAACAGAGTAGTAATTTCCATGGGCCTGGGGTGGTATGCAAGTTGAATTGATGAAGCACAGATAATCTTTTTGAGTGGTAAAAGGCTTTTGTATGATACTGGATGACAGATACTAGATACTATAAATTTGTCAAAATTCATAGAACTTCATAGCACACAGAGTTGAATTACAGTGTATGCAAATTTAAAAAGGTCACCTAAGGGATAGGAAGTTCCTGGAATGGAACGTGGACTGTGACAAATGAATCTTGCTGCATTACAAAAGTTATATATAATCTCGCCTAAAAAGATAGGCTGAAATGGTGCTGACCTACATAACTTTGGAAATGACTGGAGAGCACCTTAGAATATCCTGGAGAATTTTGTAGTGCTGAAAAGTAAGAAAGTGTTAAAAAAGCACAGTTATGGTGTTATGGCAAAGAACATAGGCACCAACTGAAAGTGCTTCCAATCACCAAGCTGGAAGAATTGAGAAAAAAAATGGTACTAAGTTATAACGCAGAGTATAAAGAATATCCATGAGCCTATACTGATAGAAATAATGATCAAGTAAATAATTAAATCAAGGATATAAAGAAATGACCTTAGCAGAAGAATTTTAAATAATTTATATAGGTACTCCTCCCTCAAAGAGATGGAACGTAACACTTGCCCTTTATTTGTGAGCTGTCCATAGTGACATCGTTCCAAAGAGTACAGTTTGGAAATGGGGGAAAGAGAATCACTTTACTATGGAGAAATCTCACAAACATTGCCTCAGTCATGTGATTAAGTTTACATCAACAATGTTAAATCACTGTGATAGTATGTATACTTGATATGATGTGATCAGGGTGGAACCTCATGTCTGTGGTCTTCCTTCCAACAACCTCAACCACAGTCTAACCAAGAGGAGAACATCATGAAAAATCCTGATTGAGGAATATACTACTAAATATCTGACCTGTGCTTCTCAAAACTTTCAAGGTCATCAAAATCAAAGAAAGCCTAAGAAGTGCTCACAATCTAGAGATACATACCAGACATGATGATCAAATGTAATATGCTGTCTTGGAAAGGATATTGAAACAGAATTAAAACAGGTAAAAACTGGGAAATATCAGTCAAGTTTAGACTTTACTAAATGCTCTAGTAATGTTGGTTGATTTGTTTCAGCAAATATACTATACTAATGTAGGTTATGTTAAATTAATTAAAGAAAGAGGCAGCTCTAATGTCCTGGTGGCCCATGTGAGCAAACCAAAATCTAAGCCTACAAATGTCTCAAGGTTACAAAACTGAAACTTAAGGACAACCAATCACAAATAGCCACCTAGGCTTTAAGTTATAGCCAGTCATAATTTCCTTACTTTGCTTCTCTGTCTTTTCTCAGTAAATGTCTCTGAGAGTTCCTGTTGGGGGGACTCTCTTCACTTTTGATGTGACACTCCCTGACTCAAGTGGATTTTGTCCCAATATACTCCAAAAAAATTTAACACACCTCAGTTAATCCTTTAGCATGTGTTACCAATAGAAGAAACTATGTCCAGATTATGTGGGAACTCTCTCAACTGTCCTCACAACTTTTCTTTAAATAAAAAACTCTTCTAAAATTAGATTTATTTAAAAAATTAGTTTCTTAGACTCTCGTAAGTATTCAACATTACATTCTAAGAGGTAGATTTGAATTTGAGACAAGGTCTTCTCTACTCAAAACTTATATTGCACAAAACCTGTCCTTAAAAAAATTCAATGTTTCCTTGAATACTGAATAGTCTTTTTCAGGATGGCTTAAGTGAGTTAATTCACAAAAGGTGTATTTTGTTTGTCTTCATCTCTGTTTTATGGTTCAACCAAATTAAGTAATTATTTTCTATACTATAAAATGAGAAAAAACTATTTATCCAATATAGTAAAAGTAAAGGCAAACAGAAATGTCATCAATTTCTCTTTCTCCTACTTTCCATCTATGCCTTGGTGAAATATGTTCAAAATGTAGACTTTCTGTATCAGTGTTATGGTACTACAGATATTTGATATCAATGGTTTCTCTTGTTAAGATGGCTTTAAACTGGGCCCTCATTTTCAATTGGTTGGCTTTATCTTAACAGAGAAATCTGCAGGAAGAACTTGGATTTGACTGTGTTACCTGAATAAACAAGGTATGTTCTGTAGGAACCCTAATCCCTGTCAAGAACTCAACTCTTCTATCCTTTAAAGCAAAGTGAAGTCTCACTGGTGCCTCCCCTTTTCAGAAAGCTATCGTGACGAGTGTTAGAAGGCAGCAGAGAGCAAATGTAAGTACTACATTCAAATGTATTATATTGTAATAAAACTTCTAACACTATTCAAGTTGTGTCTTACTTATTCAAATCATTTATCTTTCAATAGAATTTGTAAGTAGTGTGACTTCCCTATTAAATATATTCATAATAATTTCAGGTATTTATAAATATAACCCTTTGTTATTTCAGTATCTCTTTTACTAGTTACTACATACTAGGACTGAGGCAGCAGTGGGACGCTGGGAGAATGTAACATTCACAGAGCTAGGATGAATTTTCTTTTAACACCCTTAACTCTTCGACCCATCTATTATTTTCTCATTATACAGCTAGAATAAATTACCAGATTGCTGAATATTGGAAATAACTGACACGTGTAACTCAGCTTTCTCCATTCTCCTTCCCTTTGAGCATTTGGTACATACAGGATGGATATATTCTGGTTACCCCAACTTTAGCAGAGACAGACCCTCAGGTAAAGAGCCTCATCATTGACCTAGATATATAAGAAATGTTATCTAATTTTAGGCACAGGCCTATTTTTGCTGCAAATCTAAACTTCATCCTCAAATATCTGTGTTTTTAGTAAAATAAATAGTATTTTTTCAGTCCCCATTTATACTTCTTTGTCAGTCTCAGTTGATTCCAGTTCAAAGTGAATAATGCAGGCATGGTATTAGTTCTGACTCTCCCAAGCTCAAACTGCAGTATAGGAAAAAAACACAGACTGTGTTTATTTATCTTTTAACTATACTTTATTACAGTAGCTTGAGCTTTGAAAATTAG
>PVKM010015470.1:0-27881 GCA_004027735.1 Carollia perspicillata
CAAGTTGCAGAGTAATGTGCATAGATTATTTATTTAATGATGCAAAAATCCTTATTCATATGCCTGCCTGTTTGTACATGTTCGTGTGAGTGTGGATGCAGGTGTGGAAAAATACACACTAATCCCAGTGAACATTACTCCTGTTCACTGGGGGATGGGGTGCAAGGGAAATTATTATGATTTTATATACATTTTAATTTATTTATTACATGAATTAAACATTTTAATAAAGAAAATTGAGGGGAAAATTCTTTTAAAAGATTCTGTAACAATTTCTCATCCATTTTATTTAAATAATGTACATAATATGTTCATAATACAAAGTTTATATTTCAAATGAAGAAAAAATTTCACAAAATTGGGGTTCTATTACACTAGCTGCATCCAACCATGCTTGTATGGCTGATAAAACTAGTTTGAAATTTATTAATCTGCTTTTCTCCCTCCCCCTGAATATGAAACCTTAGTTCCGTCTAGTCCAGAAACCCATGTCCTTGGGGTGGGGATGGAGAGAAGGAACGCCAGGAATGCAGCTCCGGAGCTCGAAATTGCACCACCACCACCGTCTTGCCAGCCAGGCTACTGACAGGAAAGGGTTTTGTGAAGTCCTGTGTTCTCCCTGTTTTGTATACCAGGGGGCAACTTTGGAGCATTCCATTTGAGGACAGATGCCACTGCCTGGCCATCTAGAATAATCTAGAACACAAGTCTCGCTGCTCTATGGTAGAAGGACGACAGGGTGCTACCTGTGGAGACAGCGCCCACTCCTGGATTGGACTAAGGTCTGAACCAGATTTGACATTAAGCCATTTTCCCTCTATAACCCACAGAGCAGGGGGCTCCTGGAAGAACCATATTAACTTCAAAGTGGGGGGAGCTTTTCTCCTCTGCCCACTTGGGCTGATGTGTGAGTTCACTGAGAACGCCTTTACATTTTTGTGTTTTAGGCCCAGAGTTAGGGTGGTGTGCGGTGTGGTAAACTGGGAAAGGCTTGGGCTTTGAAGTCAGCCTGACCCTTCCCAATCATGTGTCCTTTAGTAGGCGATTTCTTGTGACCTGTAAGAACTGCAGTTACCTGTCTATCTACGCCTTGTAAAATAATAACGTACTCGCATATAACATGCCTAGTGCTGTGCTTGGCACAAGGTAGGCTGTCAGAAACAGTGACCTTCCTGTCTTTTAGGGTGAGATGTTAAACCACGCAGTTCTGGCGAGAGTCTATAAAAGAGCGACTTTGCCAGTACCGTGCATATAATGGATATTGCCTATTACTGTTTCTTGGCTCAGAGAAACCCTCCACTATTTAATATTTCATGAGGCATTTGTAATGGTTGCCACCTGCTTTATTAATAAAACGCTTTCTCTCATTAGAGAGATGAGAAAAGCTGACTGTACTCTGGGGTCCGGGTGTGCCCTGCTGAAATCAATAGGAGTTTTGCAAGGGCAAGTCCGTCGGGACTCTAAGTGTGTGTGACTGCGGTTTTGGTGGTCTGAAAATGTATAAGCGACTCCTTTTATGGAAATCTCTAATGGTTATATTGGCATAGACAAAGGGACGTGGAGGCTTGAAGTAATGATTTGGACAACTTGAGCAGAGTGATCTTTAATGAGGGGTCTCTTGTACAGAGACCGCCTAGATGAGAGACCGTTGTAATCCTCTGTGACTGCATTTCCCTCCGCTGGGGTAGCTGGAAGTGCTCACATTTCTATTCCCCAGATCAAGATCCTCCAATGTGAGAGGATTACCTCTTTCTAAGGAACAGCGCTATGAAGAACTGAGTGTTTTATGTAGCCACTGAGCCTTTTGATCGACCCTGAGGCATGTTTGCGCAAACTGGCAATGTTCAGTGAAACAATGGAGATACGTAGTGAGCCAATCAGATTAACATATGAATAATGCTTCAATTCATAAAGGGTTTATTGATTTTTTGTTAAATGACCTCCAGATGTGTTTGCATTTTTTTCATAACTTATTACAACCCATATTATAATATTTATATATAATGCAGAGAATTCTTTGGGGATGATGCTATATATAATAAGCTGATCTACACCAGATGGTGTTAGGTAAGAGGTGAATACTGTTAAATCTAAAGGCCTGTGTGATGTAGGACTTTAAGCAATTCTCAAACAGGTCGTAAAATACCAGATAGCTAAATTTTAAAAGTGCACATCTCTTCTAAAAGGGAAACTTTTGCAGATTTAATCCGATTTTAATCTCACAAGTGTGAGACAGTTTTTGGCTGTTGGAGTTAGCTATTGCCAGTGCAACTCAACCTCCTATGGATTCTATAACTCAATAGCAAGTGTGGACATTTGCAAGGATCACTTCCCTAAGCTGCTAAACAAACAGTCATAGAAGAAATCTTGCTTTTCGTGATGTGCCTATATTATGTAGTCACTGAACATGTACCGCTGCAAAACATGGTATATACACATATGTGTACATGCATGTATGTATGTGACACACACATTAGAACAGCACTAATGTAAGAGAGAGAAGAATCTCACCTAAAAATAACTGAAGAAGCTAATTTAAGTAGTAGGTAAATAGAAAGCAATTTCCAATTTATTACAATAAGTAATGTGGACAGATTGCTACCAAGAAAAACAAGAGATGAGAGAAAATTCTTTCTGGGAAATAGCACGGTTGACAGAAAATAAAAGAAGCTCAGTTTTCTCTGTGGCGCTCTGTGCTCTTCCAGTTTCCCAGTGACAAGGGCTGCTGGCCGTTGTCGGAGAAGTGACCGACTTCTTTTCATGGGGCTCATTCACAGTAAGAAATCTGGTCACTACTGTAATCCTGCCACTTCCATGGTGGTGTTTTCATGGCTGCCTCCCACGATCAACAGGAGTTGTGCACGCTTCTGCTGCCTGGTAAATGCCTCCTTGATGAACATTATCACTGACGCTGCTTTTTTTTTTTTTAAGAAAAATACTAAGCCAGTGTTCAAATTCTGAATGACAAAAAAAGTGAAGTTATGAAGCCTTCCTATTGTATACGTGGTTTTTTGATTATATTAATTTAGTGCTAGATTGAGATATTTTTGGGCTTCAGCATTGTAATGAGATAATTCCTCTGCATGTGGGTGAAGGATTGCGACTTCAGGTGACTCTGGTACCTGCTCTCCATCCACATCACTGTTGCCCTCGTTGAACCCTCATTGCCTCTCTGCTAGACTATTTCTGTATTCCACTACCTGGCTTCCACGTTGGTCAGTCATTGCTCTCTGCAACCTGTTATGTACTCCACGGAGAGAATGGTACAGGGATTGGAATGCATACCTGACCATTTATACCTGGAGACGGGCTCTGTGGTGAGGTGTTCCCAAGAGTTGGAGAATCAGGTTACACTTTGGGAGGGAAACTTTACCAACATAGATGATCAGAATGTGAAAATCTGCATGGCCCCCAGGAGAGGCAGACTTCACTGCAACCCGGTGGAATGTATCCACTCACGGAGAATGCTGGGCAGTCGTGGAAGCTGGCAACAGGAGAGTGAGAGGTCAGCCTGTACTGTTGAGGAAAGATGGCCTCTTGGCCACCAGCTGTGCTGGTCCCATTGCCAGGTTATTTCTGCTGTGGAACTAAGCACTCCTGCTTTTCCTAAGGGACGGTGAAGGCTCCGTCTTGCTGATGTGATGAGATGCAAGTTCAATGCACTTGCCCTTCCCTTTCATCTTCCTCCTCCTGGCTCCCTTGGGTGGTGTAGGAGCCACTCCCTCCAGGGAGCCCTCCCTTCCCAGTGTGTGAGGTGCCCTCCCTCCCCTTTGTGCTCATGACGGGCACTTTGCACACCACACTGAAGTTATATTTTGTGTGTCCCACTCTCCTCCACTGTTTTCTTCTCCAAGACAGGGGACAGAGACTGGGTGCACACGGGCAGGGAGTGTGCCTTACTCGTGTTTATACACCAGGCTGTTCCCTCTCTGTGATATCCCTCTTGTCACCGCTGTGTTTGCTTTCCGACCAGCAGAGGGCGAGAGTGACTGTCAGCCCCACCAGGAGAGCGGTTGTTTTTATTTCCCTTTCTCGTATCCTGTGTGAGGCTGAACGTCTTTTCTTAAAACTAAGGGCCATTTTTGTGTGTGTGTGAACTTTCTGTTCTTGTCTTTTGCCCACTTTTCTATAATGTTTTTGATCTATCACCCTTCATTTTTAAGAGTTCTTCATACATTAGGAACATTAGCGCTTTAATATTTGTTCTCAGTTTGTCTTCTTTTTGCCTTTTTTCCCTGCAATTAAGTTGTTAATTTTTATGGAGTCAAATTTGTCAATCTTTTAAAAACTCCTGCTGAGTTTTTAGTTATGGTTGGAATATTGTTTCCTACACCAGGTTAATGAAGAACTCAACTGTGTTTTTGTCTCGTACTTGCAGAGTTTTATTTCTTACACTGAGCTCTCCACTCCATTTGGAGATGTTGTGTGTGCACACGTGTGTGTATATTGTGACACTGCGAGGTGTGGGTCTAATTTTATTTTTTTTTCAAGTGGCTAGACAGTCATTCCTGTTCCATTTATGAAAAAGTCCACTTTTCTAGAGTGAATGGAAATGGCATTTTAATTATCAATTGTCTAGTTTAGTTTCATTTAACACCAGCTTGCTGATGTTTTTATTGAGAGATTGTATAAATGTGTAGATCAGCTTAGGGGCAACTGACATTTTTAAGATGTTAAGTCTTCCTATCAAAGAACAAAGAATGGCTTTCTATTTATTCAGCTCTACTTTATGTGTTTCAGGAATGTTTTAAAGGTTTTCTAATATAGGTTTTGCATATTTCTTGGTAAATTTTTCCAAGTACTTAAATCTCTTTGTTGCTATTGTAAATGGACTTTTTTTCCTACCCTTATAGCATCTCATTGATTATTGGTTGTTTATGTGAAGACTACTAATTTCCATGTGTTAATTCATAAGTTATTTAGAATAGGAAGTCACAAGAGTGTCATAATCTATAATTTCATTAAATACAAATAAAAAGGTTAAAGTACATTTTGGGTAAACCTTGACAAATTTAAATTTTATCTGAAAGAAGAAATATGTGAGAATATCCAGGACATTTGTTAAAATGAGGTAACACTCGGTCACTCACATATTAAAATAATTTATGAAGCTTTAGCAGTTAAAATTGTTTGATATAATAGCAGCCATTTGGATCAATGAAGCAGAATTCAGATATAAACTTTTATATATAGAGAAAATAATGATAAAGCTTTCATTAAAGAGTGAAGGAAAATATAAACTATTTATTGAATCATATTGGGAAAGATCATTGGAAAAAAATGGCTATATTTCTTCTTTTAGTTTCTGTGTTTAAATGAATTTAGATGTACCGAAGTTTTAATGACAAGAAATAAAGCCATAAGAATAATGGAGAAAATATAGTTGAATATTTTTATGATGTGGGGCCTGCAGAAACTTTTCAAAGCATGATATCTAGTCCAGAAAACAAATGTCTATCAGCCAACAGGAACAACAGCAAAAAATTGCAACGTAAGTGATAGATGTTGGCCAGGACATTTTTTTAAATTTTAGTTTTTGCAGTTAAAGGTTTTGACTTTTGAGACTGCATTCTGTACTATAGATATCAAGTGCTTATTTTGGAACTCCAAGTCAAGAATTCAAATTTTTTTGCTGTTTTCTCCATTTATCACTCACTCTATTGAAGTCATACCTCATTCTCATGGCCCCCTTTTAATGGTGGAGTGGTCTTCAGGGAAAGGGAACTTCCAAAATAAAATAAAAAACAGCAGTAGATAAGTACATTGCTAATTTTTAAATTGCTGTTATAAATTGATAGGAAAAAGATAAATCCACCAATACAAAAATGGACCAAAAGATAAAGATAAAGATAAAGATGTTATGCATAAAAGAAATGAAAGTGACCAACCAGTAAATATATAAAACAGATGTTCAACTTTGCTTGTAATCAGAGAAAAGAAAAACATATTAAGATGTCATTTTCACCTATCATATTAAAAAAGGAGAAAGAATATAATAATATCTGTGGCTGGAAATCAGGCATAGGAAAAACAGCTTCCAGGTAGTAAAAACTAGCACTTCTTAAGAGGGCAGCTTGGCACATGTGGCATAAATGCATAATGTATGTACCTTTTATTCTACATCTAGGAATTTTTTTGAAGGATGTAATCTGATTTCTTCACACAGGTTTGTTTCAAGAGTTAATTGCAGCAATCTTCACAGGAATGAGGAATTAGAGTTCAGTTATGTATGTCGGTAGCTGAGAATGGAATCTTATCTAGTATGGGACACTATGCAGCTGTTGAAAGTAATGATACACAACCGCCTTTAGTGATGGGAAAAATGTCCAAGGCACCGGGGACAAAGTAACCACCCCGGCATTGGGCGTCTTCGGGCAGAAACAGAGACACCTGACCGCCGGGGTCCCATCCTCACAGACTGGGATGTGGATGGCGGCCCCAGTATTCTGCGAGGTAGCAGCCCTGATAGTGCGGTGCTATTGTTTTGTTGTTGTTTAAAAAATCTATATATTTGTAGAGGCAGATAACTATTATTTTAAATGATGACCTCAGAATTCTCTGCGAGAAAGCAGTGGTCGTGCTAATGGGTGTGCTTGCTTATAAAAATAAGCTGCCTTCACCATACCTGGGCTGAGCAGGGAAGGGATAAAGGGAAAAAGCGGAGCTCTGCTGCCCGGGAAATTGAGTGGGATTTTGGGATTAGATGCTAGCCAGAGGCCGGGCCACGAGGGGAAATGCAAGGCGGGCGGGGGGTGGGGCTGGGAGAAAATTTCCTTGGGGGCCAAAGCTGCTGAGGGACTTCTTTATGAGAACAGGGCGTATAAGATGACACTGCACATTGCTCTCTTTTCTCCGCTGCCCCCAGTTGTCGTCAGCGGCAGTCATATCTGCTGCACAAATTGCCTTTGGAAGCAGTGAAGGGGCAGGGCAGGGCCAGCCGTGTCCCCGTGCGGAAAAGCACAGAGCAGAGGTGGAGAAGCAGTACACTTAGGGTCAGAGCTGAAACACGGGCTTCTTACCAGTCCCAGGCTGTAGCGAATGTTGAGGTTAGATATTCATCAAAATAAAAAATGTGCCCTGGCTGGTGTAGCTCAGTGGATTGAGCGAGGGCCTGCGAACCAAAGGATCGCGGTTGGATTCCCAGTCAGGGCACATGCCTGGGTTGCAGGCCAGTTTCCAGCAGGGGACGCAGGAGAGGCAACCATACATTGATATTTCTCTCTCTCCCTCTCCTTCCCTTCCCCTCTAAAGATAAATAAATAAAATCTTTTAAAAAAAGTTTAAAATAAAAAATGTGTTTTTTCCCTGTTAGTGGAATTTGGGGTAATTTTTTTACATCCCTGTGGACTATTCACAATGATCATAATTATTTTTTTTTGAATTAGGAAACCACTATAAAATTATTTTCTTTTCAGCGAGCACAACCACATAAACGCACTGAATGCCAATGAACTGTGCTCTTTTTAAAATGGGTTAAGATGGTAAATTTTATGTTATGTGCATTTTATCACAGTTTTAAAAAGAGGCCTCATTAATGATACAAGACGTGGATATCCGCTACAAATCCTTGTGATTTAGAGGATGAAAGGAGAAATGATGACATTGAAAAAGTGGGTCGCAGTTTCTCTGGGGTAACTCCTGGGATTTTGTACATTGTTTGTTTTGGACTCCTTATAGTAGGAGAGAAAAAGCACTGAAGAGACAAGAAAGTTCACCATTAAAAAGCTAGTGTGCATTACAAGGAAGACATGCACGGTTTTTGTCTCACATGTCAGTTTATTTTTGCCCTTGTCACTGCCCACATATTTCTAAAACAATGCCACCAGGGGGCGGGAGTGTGCCAGTGTCAGGTACCTGAAACAGCCAGGTTTGGGCGTTCCTTTCAGGCCAGGTCCCCACAGCGGAATGTCTGTTTCTATAGCACAGATTAGGAAACTGAGGCACAAAGTGAAATAAATGGTAGGCAACCTAGCATTTCATGAGTGGCAGAAGTAAGATTTAAACACCAGTGTCTGTAATCTGTCACTCAGGCCCTTTTAGGGCTCACCTGAGTTTATAGCTATGATTTCCATAGGTTTTCAATGTTTTATGACCCCCTTTTACTAAAGCCAGTAAATTAAACTTCAAACAATGAAATGAAAAGACATCAGGGGTGTTTACTCCATGGATGGCATGGTGGTAGTTGGAATTATTGTGAGAAAGTCGCAAACAGGAGCGAAAACTCAAGGGAAGAAATGGGGCTTGGCTTGTCTATTCTCCATTCAGAAACCTTTCTTTCAGCATTTTTACTTGTGAAAGCCTTGTTTTTTTTTTTCTTTCTTTTTAATGCCAAAAGATGCCTTAAAGATGGCAGCAGCAGGTGATGAAGATGACTTATAACCACTGATAAGAATTTCTTTTATCACAGCAAAGTTTCTCAAATATCACTGTTAGGGGCTGAATTGTGTACCCCCAGGGCCCCCCCATCAAATTCACGTGTTGAAGTCCTAACTGGCATTACTCAGAATGGAACTACATTTGGAGATGAGGTCTTCAAAGAGGTAATTGTCATTAAATGTAGCCATTAGGGTGGGTCCTAATCCAGTATGACAGCTATTTTTGTAAGAAGAGAAGATTAGGACACAGACACATGGAGATGACCGGGTCAAGTCACAGCGAGGGACAGCCACCTACAAACCAAGGAGGGAGGCCTTCAAGAGTAACCAACACTGCCAACGCCTTGATCTTGGACTTCTGCCTTCAGAACTGTGAGGAAACACAGTTCAGTTCTCTAAGCCATCTAGTCTGCAGCACTTTGCAATGGCAGCCCCAGCAGACCAACTTCAAAACATCTACACCGAGAGGACAAAGCAGGCTCGTGAAAACTGAGAGACCTGTGAGTGGCTGGAACAAGAAAGGAACACACTAAGGAAAATGTCTATACCTTTAGTTTCTTCTGAGAATAGTCAGGGCACAGGGCTGTCAAAAAGATGGCATCGACCTTGTGTAATTTTCAATCTTCAGTAACCATAATCACATTACCATGTGAGCAAACCACACAGATTTTTTTTTTTGCCTAAAAAAGAATGATTTTTCTGTTCTTTAGCCTACTATGTTTACCTATGCATGGAAATAAATAAAAAAGGCAGCTGCACATTGACTGTGGATTCAGATGCTACTTGAGAGGGTTCTCAGACCCTAACCTTAAGAGGTAGACCAGTGACTCGGGGCTGAGTAAGGGGCTTTTTTAAAGGTCTGACTGATAGGTTTATGATTGTATTACTTCATATATATATCCCTAGATACACAAACAGAAGGCCCTAAAGCTGTCCAACAAATATCATTATTGATTAGCCAAGGAATACCAATCTTTGCTTCTGTTTTATGGCGTGATAATGTTCTGTTGTCTGTTTGTTCTTTTTCTTCAGAGCTCTTTTTTAAAAAAATTTTATTTATTTTTAGAGAGGGGGAGGGATGGAGAAAGAAAGGGAGAGAAACATTAACGTGTGGTTGCCTCCCACACGCCCCCTACTGGGGACCTGGCCTGCAACCCAGGCATGTGCCCTGACTGGAAATTGAATTGGTGACCCTTTGGTTTGCAGACCGACGCTCAATCCACTGAGCCACGCCAGCCAGGGCTCTCCAAGGCTCTTGTTGCCTCGCCTTGCCTGTCCCCGCTCTCTCCTCCCATCTCCTTGTCCCTCTCCCCTGCATGCTCTGGCATTGCTGTAATGCGTTCATAAATCCTTGTTGCTAATTCCATTCCCAGTGGCTATACGTACATGTGGAAAACAATTAGCATTATTATTCTCAGAAGGTTTTTCTTAAAAAATGTATAAGCGAAAAGCTACATAAACAATAATAAAACAAAAATCAAGCGTTTGCTTATAAAGCTTTTTGGATGGCACTAATTTTACAGCAACCCTGCAGGGAAAGGAGACGGAGTTGATTTGCGGCTACTCGAAAGCTTTTTTGTAATGCTCCTATAAAAACAAAATAAGTATCAATTTGTGGAATTCCAAAGCCTTTACTCCTAAAAGCATATATTGCACAGTTAATGAAGCTGACTTTGTAGCAATGTTCTCTAGAACTGATCTCTCAATTTAGTGGTGGGTGGGAAGAGAGACAGCAGAGTGCCTGAAATGACCTGTATCAGAAGAACAGGGAAAAGGAGAAAAGACATTTTGAGAGGAGGTGAAAGAGGGCTGGCCTTGTGACCCGTAGAAGTGAATCCCCCTCCTCATAGAACATGGGAGACATGGAACCAAAGGGGGAGAAGCCAAGGCTGGCTGACTTTTCGAATCTAGAAGGTGCATGGAGACAAGCTCAGGTGCTGTGAAAGGCAGGGTTTTATCTGTCTGGCCCTGTGATGTACACTGGGAGGCTGGCCCTGGGGACTTAGCTACTGACCGCAGACGGATGCATTCATCCTGGGGTGGAGAAAGCTCAGTACACCTACTTTAGCTCTGGAAGGCTGGGACATGAAAAAAGCACGGAGATAGCAGAGTTCTCATGCAAAGCAGGTTTCCCATTGCTGGCTTGAGCGGAGAGAGAGGGCCAGGCAGCCAGGACCTCAGAATAACTTCTAGGGGCCAAGAGGAACCCCGGGCCAGCAGCCAGCAGGAAAAGGGGAACCTTGGTCTTACAACTGCGAGGAAGTGGATTTGGCCAAAGGCTCCGCCGAGGTTGGAAGTGCTTCCTTCCCCAGAAACTGTAGGTGGAAGCTCAGGTGGGCTAAGGCTTGACTGTGAGACGTGGGGCCCAGAATCCATTTGAGCAGCAGTAGGCGGGACTTCAAATTTACATGACCATGGGAATAATCGGGTGTTTTTAAGCTGCTAAATTTGTGATAAGTTATTACGCAGCATCAGAAAATTAACAGAGTGATATAATACTGAAAATTCTTTCTTTAAGATAGCCTGATGTCCCTAAATCAGTTTCAGACTGGTTCTGCCTTTCACCTGCTCTTTGACTTGGGCACACTTCTGACTCTGCTTCCTCACCTGCATAGCCAAAGGAAATAATGACTACCTCCTTAAATGGTTCCTAAGTGAAGTGAATTAATATTAATAAATTTGTAGCGGGTTCCTTAGCATCTGGTAGGCACTCATAAATGTCTTTTCCACTCTTATTCTTTCACGAGCGCATTTGGAGTTTTCCAGAAACTACACGACTTATCATAATAGATGGGATGCAGAAGGAGATACGAGGATCTAGTCGTCTTCTTTTAATCCAGACATTAAAGGGACTTGCAAGAAAGAAAAAAAATTGCAAAAGATTAAAGAGACAGTGCCAATCTTCCCACAAGATAGTTTTGTTTGGGAAAATATAGTTATCTTTAAAAAGGAAAATATTATTTATGTTAACATGTAAAAAAGTTTATTATATTCATTTTTTAAGTGAATTAATAAAAATCTAAATTTCCTCAGCTTTAATTGCCAGTATGGTAAATATCAAACATCAAAAGCTCTTTGGTGTCCTCAACACTTTTTAAGAAGGCAGAGGAGTCCTAAAACCAACATATTGTGCTTCGTCAGTGGACCCAATATTTCCTGGTATATGTTCATCCTCCACAGGGCAATGAAAGGTGCTTCGATCAAGCGGTCTCTGGAAAAAGGAATTAGGAAACACTGCCATGTGTTCACCTCTGTGCTACCCCTTGCACCACAAATTAAAGGGTTGAGGGAGTCTGCAAATACACACACACACTTTCAGTTTGCTTAATTCAGCATTTCCCTTCCTTAAACGGCCCCAGACCACCAAGTTAAATACTCAGCCAGGGTTGTTTTAGCAGCCTCTGAGGGCAAGGCGGAGGTGCAGGCTCAGACTGTGGGAGGGCAATTGCATTTTAACGGCATCAGAAAAGAAGGTAAGGACATTCATACCAAGGAAGATGATTTTTCCCCAAGGACAAAGAATTTTAAAACAATGTCTACCGAGAGATCAACAGTGTTTTCTGTTCCCAAGTTCAAGGAGCAACTTGGGCAGTCACCTCCACTGCGTTTCACCCCCTGCTCTGTCTCCTCAACTCTGTGCTTATTCATTGTGCCTCTTTTGTGCAAACTTACTGCCACTTTGGAAAGTGCAAATTTAAAAGATATCCTTTCTTTCCTTTTTTTTTTTTACTTTGAATACACAACTATTGTTTCTAGAAAACAGTGTCCTAAGCCATGGCTGTGCCCTCAGAAGACGAAGAATGGCTGGGGGAGGGGAGGGACGTTCGTTATTACTAATTCTCTGCTAATTCCTCATGCCTACTTACGTCCTCATTCCCTGCCTGTCCAGCTGCCTGGGCCTCAGGTCCAGAGCTGTCATTTCTCTGGGGAGAGAGCTGCCACCCGGACACAGGGAGCTGGAGTGGAAGGCTGTAGTGAAAGGTGTTACATTCTTTCCCTTGTTCTATTTCTGTAACAGCTCAATTCTGTGACACGAAAATCTCCCTCTCTATCTTAAAATAGTGTGCAAAGAAAGCCGCCAAGCTGTAAATCATTAAATGTTGCTCCCCCCTCCCTACACTGATTGCTAAAGGAATCTAAACACGACAAAGGAGGGTGCTGGGAATTTGAGGACATTCCTTCAGAGAAGAAAAAGGAATAGATAGAATGAAGTAGAAAAACCTCAACCTGTGATTGGGGATTAGGAAACCAAGGGGGAGCCAGTGCTTTTTAAAGGAGAAAGACAATTCTGAGAACGCCTTCACGTGGCTCCTGACCCTTGCAAGGGAAGCCTGGAGCGGGAAGGCCCTGAGCATCACCGTGGACGAGGGCTTGCCTTGCTATGCGTTTCCAGTTCTGCATTTCTGACCCCCACCCTGAATCTCACTCTTTTTCACAGTGACTGATCAAATAATCCCAGCCAAGAGTTTGATAGTCAAGAGCAGTTTGAAATAGTGTTGGTCCCTTTGGGCACTTATATTTCCAGGTTGAGGAGCCAGGTTGGCAGGAACAGACTGGTAGGTCCAGACTCTGATACAGGTTGTGTAAAACCTTTGGTGTCAGTGGCTTGGGGTCCAGGAAGCTCCAGTGGGAGCCTCTCAAATGCAGTGTCTGCTGGAAGGACCTACCTGGAGGTAGGGAATAAACTCCACAGGGTGGGCTTTGTTCTCACGGTTTAGCCCTTCTGGTTTTCATTGTTTGACTCAGTCCACACGCGCTTCATGACAGCAGGGCATCACGTCTGCTGGGCTCATCTCTGTGTGTACCTCCCTACACGTGGCCCTGACCCTACTCAGGGAGGGTCTCAGTGTCTCCTTTATTAGACAGCGCAAACGAGGCATTCAACACCTGAAAGCATTGGTCAATATGCGTAAGACTAGCAATTTCCATTTTCTGCTTAGTCCTTCAGAATTTTCATTTTACATGCACAGTGGTCAGATGGGTACCCATGAAAGCCTGAGGGTGTCGCATTTCAGCAGTGCAGAAGAAACTCTGGTTGTTGGTTCCCTATCTTATACATTAAATAGCCAAATGAGGATTACTCGTTTTCTTCATATAAGAATATGTTCTTCTCTTGACCTTTCTGATGGGAATTTTTCAATCAAAGATCAACTATCTACTGATTCCAAATAATTTGGTAGTCAGTTTACCTCCTACACATTTGTAAGAGATACAGTGGCTGCATATATGTACAAAATCCAATCGTTGTTACATAAAAACTGATATTAGCACGAGAACTGAAATAAAACTCAGTGCACTTTAAGACCATGAGGTCTTTGTACTGATAGAAAATTTTAACATTTAGAGTGGACAGAAAAGGTGCTAAATTAGTGTTTTTGTTCTGTGTGTGTGTGTGTGTGTTTTAAAGAATGCCCTATTTGTTAATGGATTTCTCTGGGGCTAGTTTCCTGGAAACATGAAGGATACTCAAATTTGTCATCGTTTGTTCTTTGGTTAGTACATACTTTTCTTTAGCAAATAGAAACTCAAAGTCTATTTTTCTCTTTGCCCTAGAGATTTCACTCATCTTTCCTGTATTATCCTGCAGTTAGGTGCTTAGGTACATTTATTTTGTGACTCTTCTCAGAGTGGGTTTAAATTCTTTTACTTAGAAGCCATCCCTTTGGAAACAAAGAGGGCTTAGTTATCTGGCCATGTGGACTCCTGTGAACGCTCTCATCCGACAGGGAAGCGATCTACATTCCAGTAATGCAGCGCTATCTTGCGTTGCTCCAGTATTTGGTGAGTTTTCCATTGCTTTCCTTTCTGTCTGGCACGTCCCCTTCTAGCTGTTAAACATTGAGTTCATTCTTCATTCTTCCAAACCTTATTTACGATTTGAGTCTTAGTGGAGCATTTCCTTTCCATCTTCACCTTCCGCATTCCTTGCCCCAATCCTAGGCCAGAGTTCATCACGGCTTCTTCTCCATTGTCTCCACACCACGGGTATGCCTCTGTTATTACACCAATCACACTATATTGTGGCCATAATGTTCTCTCTCCTAATTTCACTTAGCTTTCTAGGATTAAAGTTGCTGACTTCCACAATCTCTGCTCCTGGGTTTCAACACAAGACTCATAAAAAATGAGCTAATATGTGACAATAACACACCTGATACGTATCAAGTGTTCACTACCATATTTTGTCAACCTCAGGAGGTACATATTTTTCTCTCACATGCAAACATCTCTAAAATCAGGGTGCATCTTCAAGTTGCTGAAGTCTTAGGTGAAATACAATGTATGCCAGCCACTGCACCACTTTCTTCATATTTCATTTCATCCTTAATAATCCAGTAAGGTAAGAACTATTAGTATTTAGTTTATGGGCAAGGAAACAGAGACTCCGAGGGATTCAAAATCTGGCTCAAGGTCACCTAGCTCCTGAGAGGCAGAGTGGGAGTGAAATGCAGTTGTTTCCATCACCCCTGATCTCAATCACTGTCCTGGGCGAGAGTGGTCAGAATGCAGGAAACGAACATTTTGGGGACCTCTCGTATGTAGCAGCTCCCATGCTAGGTACTTTAAAATCTCCTTCCCACTGTGTCCTCACGGAAACTCAATGAGGTAGATGTTATAGTCTCTGTATGACAGACAAGGAAACGGCCTCACATCAGGTAGCCTGTTTAAAGTCACATAGCTGGAAGTGCTGAAGCCAGGATCTGAACCCAGGGCTAGTGGCTTCCAAACTTTCCAACAAGTCTTACCACACTTTTACTTTGTTAAAAAAAAATTAATTCATGCATTCAGTTATTAGGCATGTATGAGGCCCTACTATGTGCCAATACACTGATAACGGGTAGGGGTACAAGGGAAGACAGGGTAGGCATCATGCTGCCTTCACAGAGTTAAAACAAGAAAAATAAAACAGACCGTTTATTTGAGAAAGGGTCCCTAGTTAGCTTTTGCAGAGGAAGTCAGTAAATTGACTCCTTCGGCTGATGAGGTTAAGGCGCCGTTCTTTGAGACTGCATTCCCTGGGGGTGAGGGGAGTTTTAGGGCAGTATTTTTCCACCTTGGCTACAAACTGAAATGACCTGAAAGGACTTAAGCAACACTGGTGCCGGGGGCGTCCGGGAAGATTCTGATTCGAATGCTCCGGTGCTGGGCTGGGACATCCGCCTTCTTTATAGCTCAGTGGGGATTCCAGGGTGCAGCCGAGGTGGAGAACAAAGCTTCAGAGACACACCCCATCACTGTGACTAGCCAGGGATCCCAGATGATTGGGCTGAGCCAGGGCCAAAAGAACACTGATTTTCTAGGATTAATTGTTTATCTCTAGTCTTTGTGGACTGAGAACATGCCTGAACCCTTGACACACATGCAGTCAGTTCATGGTCCCACCAGCCCAGGGAGGAAGTCACTTGTACTGTCCCCATTTGAGAGGCAAGAAAACTGAGGCCCAATGGCGCATGGTCTGGCTCTGGAGGTTCCGATCTTAACCAGTGGGGCATGGTGCCTCTAAACACTGGGTAACAGTAATTTCACACCACGAAGAATGATAACAGGGGGAAAAATTGACCTAATGGCAGGATATCACTAGTTAAATACCAGTTAATAGCTGAGAGTGGCTGCCTGGGGTACCTTTGGGCTCTTTTCATATGTATGTGTTTTTTGTCTTTCATAGGGAAATACCCTTTCTCCCCTTTTAAGGAAAAAGCAAGATGGTTTCACAAACTAACCTTAGTGTACCCACAGTAAGAATACAAATATACTTTGAAAGGGTGTAGTCAGCCCTTTCAAAGTTTTCATCTTTCACTTGGGTAACTTCTGCCCTGTAACCAGAGTTAATGAATTCTGCTCTGTAACCAGAGTGGAGGTGCCCCAAATGTGTTCCACGAAGTATCAGCTCTAAGAGTTGACCTCTGAAAATGGGTTCCATGGTCAAACTGATTAAGGAAATGTAGCAACACTGTTGCTCCCTCCAAGAATTTAAACACTGGTCTCCACGTCCACCTTTAATAAGGGCCTTGAGTTTTGATGTTGGTGCCTCGTGGCCCTGGTATTTCACACCATCGGGGGTGGAGGGGGAGACTGCAGTGGTTCCCCAGCATCCGTTCTCTTCCCTCTTTTAGGCAGAGAACCTCTGCATTTGGGTTGGGCACGTAGCTTCCCAGTCAAAGGCTACCTTTCCCAACTCCTTTGCGACGTAGCTTAAGTGTTTGCCAGTAGGGATGTGGGCAGCTTCTGTGTCACTGCTGCAAAGGAAGTGGCTTGCTCTCTGCTTTCATATTCTCCCCTCCTAGCTGGAGACTCACTTTGGACCACGTGGCCAGGACAGCACGTCAGGGGATGCGAAGGAAAAGGATACAGGGTCCTGCATGGTTTCGGGGACTAGCCCCCTACTTGTGAATTGTTGCATGGACGAGAAATAAAATTCCGTCTTGTTTGAATTATTGCATTCTGGATGTCTTTGTTACATAGCTGCTTAACCAAAACTGTCACTAATCACTGTCCTAGAATTCTCTAAGAATTTTATGCTTGGGTTAGCATAAACTTCCTGAATTCTATGGGCTTTTCTTAATAAATGTTTCTAATGAGGAATTCCTAAATGCTTTAGAGGAAGCTCAAATTTTAGGTCAAATAACATTTAGAATGAAGCTAAGTTGTTGACTTAAGATTAAAATAATGTACAGTCAAATCAAGGAACATTTGCTCAGACCGAGCCAGGTTAAAGGCTGCCCTTTCTAATGATAGAAGATGAGGTTTTAAATGACTCATGTTGTATATAGTATCACTAATTCTTCTAAGTGTGTTTATACGTAAGTGTCTCAAGCTACTGAAATAAATGAATGATTCATATTAGCTTCAAAAAGAAAACCTTTGGGGTTTTTCTGCGTCTGTTCAGTATTTAACTTGCCATTATTTAAAGGCTTATTCAAGACATTTAATAGCAGACACACTGGCAACAATGTCATTTCTGACCTCAGTCAAACATAATAGGAGGGAGCAAATTGTGTTTTCCTCGGAAAAGAAAACCACAGCATATTTTCCTCCTGGAATAATTTGATTTCCTTTTGCTGTAGAAGGTCCAGAGCAAATGGCTGCGATTCTGCCATGAGCTTCCACAGGCTGAAGCTGAATGCCTGTGATTTTACTTCGCGTGATGACTTTTCTGCACTAGTGCTTGGGTTTCCACTTGAGGGCCCCTGATTACTGGATGTGCTGTGAGATCTTAATGTAACTGAGCACGCTTGGCTTGGCCCTGCTGTGGGGCAATGGCATCCTGCCGGCTTCCGTGATGGATGTGTCTAGAGCTTTAGGCCTGAAAACTCCAGTCTCCGAGGAATAGTCGCTTTTGCCTCTGACATTTATGAAGGGCACCTGTGTAATGTCTGACTGTGGCCTAAGCTCTGTATCTCCACATTTATCATGGTACCTGTGTTTAGGGGCAAGCCGGGCAATGAGAAGGAGCCGTTTACTAATTGGGAATTGTAACAAGTTTTGACTTTTTCACTGCAACATCTGTGAAGCAGTACGAGATTTGATCGGTGTCTAAAAAATCTTTATTTAATTTACTACCAGAAGCAGATTGAATTTCAGATTCCCTTTGCTGGCATTAGAGTCAAGATAAATCTTTCATAAGGGTGTACAGAGATTCTAAAGAAAAAGTGAAACCAATGGCTTTTTCAACTTTCCTTGTTTTATGTTGGGCTTCCTAGAAAAAAAATAAGCGTTTCTTGGGAGAAAGTTTGAAAAATACGTGTGCAGAAGGACTACAGAAAAGGGACCATGATGTTTCCTATTTTTAGGCTCCCGAAGGCTTATTTTGATCCATTTCCTGTTCTTTATTGAAAGATTTGCAGGTCACGTCGCCTCTGGGACATTCTCACCCAGTTATCAATGAAACCCAAAGGCATGTGTGGGAATCAACTATTACTGAAGAGATTAGCACAGATTCACTATCAACAAAACAAAATGGCACAGTCCTCTACCTTATAATATCTTTTGAGAAGAGATTTTGAGCCTTTTGGGTGCACGTGCTATAAACGTGCAAAATCGTGGTAACAGATGATGTAAGGGGAAGAAAGATTTCTATAGGGCCACTTTCCTAAAGAAAACAAAAACGTAGGTTCTGCATGGCATTTGTGATGGGACACACTTGCTTCTGTGCCAGACTGCCCACTTTCCCTTTTCTCACTGTGTGTAAATGGGAACTTCTGAGCTCGGCGTGCTGCTCCGGAAACGAGGTCTTAGCCCAGTTCAGACAGCGGAATCGCAAACCCGGGTCACGTTCGTGAAGTGATTTTGGTGAAGAACTCTAGTGCCACCGCACAGTGAGTAAGTGCTCAAAAAAAAAAAAAGTTTTTTTGATCATGATATCTCTTAGATTTTAGAAAAAAAAACTTTCTTTCAACTGAATACCTTCAGGTTGCATCTCGTTGTTAAGCAAACTGGCCAACGGCCCCGACCCCTTCCAGAACTGAGGTAGGATTTTTCTCACCAAGTGAAACAAAGAGATCTGCTCATCTAGGCAACAAGCATTTGCTCTTCGACAAGGTTTCAACAGAGCATTGGCTGGGCTTCTGTCCCCATCTGCAACCACGGGCACAGGCGAGGTCATTGTGAACTCCAGCAATTCAGGTTTTACTAACTTGTGAGAGCCTTCGCCTCCTGCAAAAGCCCTGCCAAGTATATTTTTAGGGTATCTTTTAGGGGCAGTGTCTTCTCTGCACTCAGAAATAGCTCTTCTGCCCAGTGGTGTCCCCCATCTGAGAGGATCTCTAAGAGTGGTTACTGGCTGCTGTCCCTTCTCCTTGAACTCCAAAGCTGCAGACTTGAGGGGCCAAGCACAGGTGCATGCCCGGCGATCGCCCCGGCCCAGAGACAGGCTGTGCCCCACACAGGATGGGCAACGTCTTACTCATTTACTTCCGTGGTGCCTCCACAGTGCCCACCATATATAACAGGTACTCAAGAGAGGTTGGGTGGGCACATAAAAAGGGTCTTAGGCTGTGTCTCTGCAGTTCCTGTGGGAAAACAGTTTTGGGGTTTGTCTGTCTTCCCATTTTTGCCTGTAGCACCTCTCTGTAGAGTTCAGACATGACCCCGTGAGACCTGAGCAGGGTAGTCAATGTGCTGTCCCCTTCAAGTCCCAGGTGTCTCCCACAGTGTGCCTTCAGGAGCCCTACTCCCCGCAGCCACTCTGCACCCCTAGGCAGATCGGTTTGTATAAATAGACACCCGTGGCTGCCATTCCCTCATCAGACCTGCTCAGGCTGTGTGAGTCCCAGCAGAGGCAGCAACTGTGGCTGAGACCAAAGTCCCCAAATGTGTGTAATGAAAATGCACACAAAATACTATGAAACCTAAAGTCTTTTAGTGGAAAATGCCTCATATTGACGTGGGCCATGCACACATGCTTCATTTATAATCCAAAAAAATTCCAAGGCCCCATATGATCCTGCCTTGGCACCGTGCCACGCTGAAGAAACACAGTCTAGCCACCAGAAGTGATTAAAAAGCAATTCCCACATTTCTTTGGGCGTCTTTAAGAACATGAAATGAGTGGCAAGTTTGTAAGCCTTAGAGATGCTCTTTTTCTTCTTCCCTGTATTTCTCTCCCAAACCTGCTTCTATGTGTCTTACTTTGTCTTCTTTTTTTGCCTTTCCAATTGTTTCTCTCCTCAAAATCTAGGAATTTCTGGCAAAATTGAACTCATCTTAACCAGCTAAAGCAGCAGGGAAGCTAGCAGACCCAAGGAAGATCCTGTTTAATGAGCAGAAAGGATGGGGAGAAATCGACAATTTTTTTCCCCTATTACATGTTCCAACCTCTCTTGAGTACCAGTTAAATGTGGTGGGCACTGTAGAGGCACCAAGGACATAAACAAATGAGATTTTGTCTCCAACTTCAGCAAACTCACGTCCATTAGAGGGTACAGGTGCATTAGACCAGTGATTGTAGTCAGGGGCAGGTATAAGGATGGAGTTAGATTTTAGGCTGTTAGATCAGGCTTAGGTAGCTCAATAGAGACTTCATGGAGTGGGAGACTTTGGCCTTTAAGAATAAGCTGCACTTTTTGGAGTGGTTGGTTTCCCAAGTCAAAAACCCAGAGTCATCCTGGAGTCTCCCATTCCTTTATCCTCTACAAATACTGTTGGTCCTTATGGCCGATTGCAGGGGTGTCAAACTCATTGTCACTGGGGGCCACATGGGCCTCGTGGTTGCCTTCAAAGGGCCGAATGTAATTTTTTTAGGACTGTGTAAATGTAACTACCCCTGAACAAGGTAAGCGAGAGCTCCATGTGGCTGCCAAGTAGAAACAAGGTGCTGGGCTGGATAAAACAAGGTGGTGGGCCAGATTTGGCCTGTGGGCTTTGTGTTTGCCACGTGTGGCCTATTGGTTCTATCTCCTTAACATGTCTTCTATCTGAGTCTTCCTGTCCATCCACATGGCTATCGTTTATTGTTAGAACACTTTTCACTGTGAAAGTATCCAACTGGCTTCTTATTTATCTTCTTGCCTATAATTGGATGTGTTTTGAAAATATCTACCATGTTGCTTGTTGTCTAGACAAGTCGTTTTCAATTTTTTTTGTCTCAAGACTCCTTTACACTCTCAAAAATTATTGAGGACCCCAAAAAGCTTTTGCTGATGTGGGTGATAGAAATATTTACCACATTATAAATGAACACTAAGGGATTTAAAAATTAAATAAAAAATTTAAAGACCAACATAATCCCATTGCATGTTAAGATAAGTAACATATTTTTAGAAAGAATGTGTTTTTGCAAAAACAAAATAAAATCTAGTGAGAGGAGTGTTTCTGGTTTTTGCAAGTCTCTAAAATGCTGGGTTTCGCAGAGGACAGAAGGCTTCAGGTATCTATTTCGATATTCAGTCTGTTGCAGGATCCCATTTCAGTAGCCTCTGTAAGCCTCCACTATGAACTCATAAAAATGAGAGTGAACAATATCATCATGAAAATACTTCTGACCTTGCAAACCTTCTGAAAAGGTCTCGGGGACCCCAGGGCTTCTTGGGTTACACTTTGAGAACTGCTGATACAGATCTTTCTAAAGTACAAATCTGGTTTTGTTTCTCTGCTGCTTAAAATCTTTCAGAAGCTCTCTTTTGCCTGCAGAATAAAGTAAGTAAGGGGATGGGGAAGCACGAAGGTGACTCCTAGGTTTTAGGCTGAGGTAATTGTGTAAACAAAATAGCAAATAAGAAAGAAGAGAAAGGAGAAGTATATTCTTTCACAGCGATGAAGGTTGATGAATTCAGGTTTTCTTTGTTTTGCTTTCTTTTTTTTTTTTGTCATGGGTTTCGAGGTGAGTACCAGTTAACTACTGAGCAAAACAAACCACTCAGAAAGCATAGTGGCTTAAAATGGCATTTGCTCTACAACACCAAAGACATGATCTAGGGAAGAGAGGATTGACAGCTGGACTTCATCAAAACTGAAAACTTCTGCTGTGTGAAGGAGAATAACAACAGAATTAGAAGACCAACCACAGACGGGAGAAACGATGTGTAAAAGCCACATTGACAAAGCACTGCTATCTTGCAATGTCCCATGAATTTTTAAAACTCAACAAGAAGAAAACAAACACCCCATTAAAACGATGGGCCAGAGACCTGAACAGACACCTCACCAAAGAGCAAATACAAATGCAAACAAGCAGATGAAAAGATGCTCCATATCCTCTGCCATTAAGAAAATGCACATTAAAACAATAATGAGATACCACTACACCCCTAGTAGAACGGCCGAAATCCTGAACACCTACAAGGAAGCTGTGAGGAAGTGGAGCGGTGCCGGTGGGAATGCAGAATGC
Source organism: Carollia perspicillata (assembly GCA_004027735.1). Taxonomy (NCBI): domain Eukaryota; kingdom Metazoa; phylum Chordata; class Mammalia; order Chiroptera; family Phyllostomidae; genus Carollia; species Carollia perspicillata. The sequence goes on from PVKM010015470.1 coordinate 22,201, forward strand.
CAGGGCTCCCTTGTAGGACAATGGGGAGGTTTCTTACAGCACCACACACGTTCCTACCGTACGGCCCAGCAGTAATACTCCTCGGTATTTACTCAAAGGAGCTGGAAAACTTAGGTCCACACGAAAACCTGCACAAGACCGTGTAGAGCAGCTTTATTCCCAATTTCTAAAACTTGGAAGCAAGCAAGGTGCCCTTCAGTAGGAGAAAGAACAAACTGGTCCACCCAGACCACGGACTGTTACTCAGTGCTAAGGAGAAATGAGCTATGTTTGATATTATAATGATCAATACACATTTGGCCAGACCCATAGAATGTACAACCTCAAGGCTGAATGAACTCCAGGGTAGACTATGGACTTCGGGAGATCGGTATGTCAATGCAGGATTATCCGTGGTTAACGAATGTACTGCTCTGGTGAGGGACGTTGGTAACAGCGGAGGCCGTGCGTGTGTGAGGCCAGCGAGCATATGGGAAATCTCTGAACATTCCTCTCAATTTTATAGTCAACCTACAACTCCTCTAAAAAGAGTATTAACCCCCTCCCCCCCTCTAGCATTTGTTTATTATTTCTCACAGGACCACAGGTTGACTGGACCATGCTGGGCTGAGTTTGACTCACTTGCTCATATTTTGGTTATCAGTCGGAGGACTGGCTGGGGCCTTACTGGGTATGCCCCAAACATTCTAAAACATTCTTAGGAATTCCGTGTTTTAATTTATTAAATGCACTTTGACTGTTTTGCTTTGCCTAATTTCCTTAGTGGTTGGTCTAGGTGACACAATATACTTGCATAACAAACCAGACCGTGGATACCACTTCAAGTGACATGCTGAAGCTCATTTCCATTTGAGTTCTTTTATGTTCCCAATTTTTAAATACACATATTTCCAAGTATTGTTTCAAGTATTTCCTATCTACGTATTGAACACTATATCAGTGTCAGAATTTTTGCTTTAACTATCAAATATGATTTAAGAAATTCATGAAGAGAAGGACAGCCTATTATCTTCACTCGTATTTTTATTTTATTCTGATTTTCTTTTCTTTCTGAAATTCCAAACCTTCTTTTGTTATCAGATCCGACTCATCGGGAGAGAGTTGTCAGCCATTCTTTACGCGTAAGTCTGCTGGTAACAAATTCTCTTAGTTTTCCTTCTTCTGAAAGTGCCCTCATTTCTGAAGGATAGTTTCCCACTACTTCCAAACCAGGACCAATCAGAAAAAGCCAACTGGATTCTCCAAACCAATCACATCCTATGCCCTGTTTCTAGCTAGCTCACCTCCAGCTTTCCTGTGCTGACAACCACCAATCAGAGGTTCCCTGCAGCCTTTTTCTTTTTCACTATAAAGCTTCTTCACTCCTCTGTCTGCTGTTGAGTCTTTGCCAAACACAAAAAATGATGGCTGACTCCCTTGATAGAGCAAACTCTGCATAAATCGCCTCTGCTTGTTCTCATTTGGGCGACCTTCACGTATTTCTATGCCAGTAAGTGAAACGGTACGTGGGAGGTGGAGCCAGGGTAGACAGGGCTGAACAAACACCACCTGAACCACGGGCCAGTCTAGGAACCTTGGGAAGCTGCTTGATCTCAGTTGCTTTATAAATTTTAGTAGAGTTGGTGGTGAAGGGTTCTAGTGCGTAAATCTTAGGTCAGTTGTCATGGTTCCAAATCCTTTTCATAGGTGAATCAACCACTGAAAGCGTCTTCGCTGACCTGCTACCCAGTGTTTCCTCCTCCGCCTGCTGGTTTGGCATCAAACTCTGTTGATTTTTTTCCTTTCTCTCTGTCTGTTGCCCCTGCCCTGTCCCTGTGTTCCTGATCTCATGAGCAGCAGTCTTGGTGACCCTTTGAACCTCTTCCTGCTCTAGATCACTGTGCATGCTAGCTCGTGCTCATCTTCCCCTGACTTCCTTCGTGTCAGGAACTTCCTCACGCACTTGTTCTCTTTGTAAACCTCGCCTGGCAGTGGCGTCCTCCGTCATGTGGCTCCCCTGGGTGACCTAGCAGCCTTGTGTGCTGCTGCCCTGCTTCATATCCTGGGCTCCAACCCTCACTGTGTTTCTGCCACCTCGTGCCTTTGGTCCTTCTGTTGCTTCATTTAGAATATCCTACTTTTTCCTTTGCACGTGTCCTTGCTTAGCCCATTCTTAAACTCTTACTTTGTTCTTCAGTAGTCCAACCCCTGTACTAACCCCATTAGGGACTTATGTTTCCCTGGAAGGGTCCAGGTTAGGGTTGCCCGTAAGTGAAGCTGCAGCAGATTTGGGAGGCAGAAATGAAAGCAGCAGCCATTACATTTGGAAAGTTGCTTATTGGTTCGATGCCAAGATGCCAGCAGGTCCTGGTTTGTTTTTGCGCTTCCCTGTTCCACTCCCAGCTCTCCTTGCCAGCAGCCCTCCTGCTGCCGGCAGCAGCCACAGGCCCACTCCCAGATTCATGAAGAGAAGGATAGCCTATTATCTTCACTCGTATTTTTATTTTATTCTGATTTTCTTTTCTTTCTGAAATTCCAAACCTTCTTTTGTTATCAGATCCAATTCATTAGGAGAGAGTTGTCAGCCATTCTTTACGCGTAAGTCTGCTGGTAACAAATTCTCTTAGTTTTCCTTCTTCTGAAAGTGCCCTCATTTCTGAAGGATAGTTTCCCACTACTTCCAAACCAGGACCAATCAGAAAAAGCCAACTGGATTCTCTCCAGCAGCCCCCTTCTACCACTGGCAACTGGATGGGCTGGGCTCCTGGATTCAGCCACGCCCAGGGAGCTGAGCACTGTGCTCCTTTCTCACGGACCCACTAGCACCTACTACCTAGTTGCACCCTCTCTGATCTTTTTCTTCCTCATTCACTGAATTCTTATCACGTTTGGGGCCAAAACTCTGATTTTCTGCTATCAAGCATGCTTCCTTACTCTGTAGTCACAGCATATCCAATATTAGGTTGTGGATTTTGATATTTTAAGGGAAGCTATTTTTATTTTTCATGCAAGACATCCTTTCACTTTCATGCACCCCACTGGTGCAGTGAGAGCCAGAACTGTGCAGTAGTCATATGAAAGTCCACCTATGAACTGGAAAGGCAGGAACTTGACTCTGTATTCTTCCTGAATCTGCTCGAGCTGAAGGGCAGGTCACACAGAAAGCCGTTGCTGCTCTCAGTGTTGAAGGCAGAGAGCTGGGCAACCATGGGATGATGGAAACCTTGGTTTAACAGCCCCAAATAGTATCTTGATGTGGGGGAATAAAATTCAAAACTTCTTATGGAATGAGTGGATTGTATGTCCTTTTAGTAATGCTATTTTTTTGCAACCCAACTTGATAAAAATTGGTCGGTAGCCAATGTGAGGCTGCATTTTCTGGCAAAGAACCTAAGTTCATGTGTTCTGTGTTCCTGATTAAGAGCAGATCTATATCCTTAGAAATCCACTGGAAAACAAATGAACAGAATGCAGGCTTAAAATTCTGTTGCAAAAATGAGAAAACATACCCAGCTTTCTTGCCTGATTAGTTGGGCACCATAATCTTTGTCTTCTAAACAAACAAATAAACCTTTTTCTTAAGAAAAATGAATACTCTCTTTTCTGTAACTTTCATGATTTTCTTTTTATAGAGAATGAAAGACTGTCAGAGGTAACTGTTCTGACCTTCGACTCGGGCAGATTCTCAGTCTCCCAAGGTCCCTGAAACCACTTTTTGATTGAAACTGGGAGGGGTAGTCAGTGTGTCTGCAGAGCCTGATGTTCTGTAATCTATGAATGTGTGATTTGGTAAGTCATTAACCCAGGGGAAGAGCCTTGAGATCCCTGGAAAATGAAGAAAAACATCATTTAGTGCTGATTTCTGCAGAACAATTTTCTAGGAAAAATCTTGGCTCTTCTTACATTCCTCTGTGCAAAGATTAGCTTGTCAGGCGCAGCCTGGTAGCTCAGCTGGTTAGAGCATCACGCTGACAAGCCAAGGTTGTGGGTTTAGTCCCTGGTCAGGGCACATGCAAGAGGCAACCAACGAATGCAAAAATAAGTGGAACAACAAGTTGATGTTTCTCTCTGTCTCTCTTTTTTTCTTCTTCCCTGCCCCCTTCCTTCCCTTTCTCTCTCTACAATCAATTAAAAAGTCATTAAAAAAGATTGGCCTATCAAATACATAGTGATGGTGGTACACAACATTGTATATTAAGGCCCCTGAATTATATGCTTGATAATGATTAAACTGGCAAATTTTATGTTATATATGTTTTGCAATAAAATTTTCCAACTAATAAAAAAGAGGGCCCATCTCCTCATATAAGAATTCTGGAAAAGCCTATAAAGGTCAGTGGATTGGTGATTTATATGATGGCAGAAGAAAGAAGCAAGACTCTATTCACAAGGGGAAAAAAGATTTATATAAAGTTCCTGGAAATGGATTCTGTGTTACTGTTTTATGAGCAAAGACTGATTTTTAGGTTGCTAAGCTGGAGAGAGAGACTGAGTTTCTTTTTCTTTATTTCTATTTCCAAGGCTCTGGTGCTTATAGATTGTGGGATTCATTCATATTCATTCATTGCTTTCTCTTTAGCAAGTGCAATCTCTAAGAATATGGGAAGTTATTTATTTTATTTTAGGGGAGAATATGATAATTTGAAAAGTACCTATAAAGATCATGACATGTAAAATATGGAATCAACAACACATTGGTCTTCATAGTTTTGCATTTGCTGAATTGTCGTAATCTGAGATTTCCAAAGGAAAGAATTCCTTTCCTTTTCCTTTTTCCTTTTCCTGTTCCTTTTCCTTTTTCCTTTCCTTTCCTTTCCTTTCCTTTCCTTTCCTTTCCTTTCCTTTCCTTTCCTTTCCTTTCCTTTCCTTTCTTAGAAAGTTAGGGGATGTGTCTTACTGATTTTCTAAACATTCATGGTATTTGATTCCTTCCTTTTTTGTTTTTATTAAGTAATTTTTTTTCATAACCTGGAGGCAAACAGCCTTTATTTACATCACACCGGCATTTTATACTGAATGAAGGTCACACATGTGACCTAGAGCTCTGGTGTATATTAGCATATTATTTCAGCAGACTTAAACTTCACCTCAGAGTGATGTCTCCCATGCTCCATGATAGCTGGATGTGAAAGGCATAATTTTTCTATGATTGAAAATGAATTGCCATTTTGATTTTTTTGGGATCCTCCAAGTGGTGCACCTTTAAAAAAGGAGTTCAATCTTGGTTTATAGAAATTGAAATAATTCTAGTTGTACATTTAGCTTCATTTAAATGTGAAGGTTTGAACCAACGGACTGTGTCTCTGGGAGATCTTGATTCTGCCAACTCTATAATATTGAGCTGTGTCAAAACAGGTAAAAGACAGTGGCAAGTCAGACAATTTCCTGTAAATATGATGATAAAATTATCTGTAATTATGAATGACAGCTGGGTGTTCAAACTATTTGCATTCATATAATTTAGCATCAGGACCATCCCCACTTTCCTCCTGAGTACATGGCAGGTTTCGTTATTGTTCTTTTTACTCAGATTAACTAGTCTATCTTGAATCTCCCACTCTAATCTTCCAGGGTAGAGGTGCTCGTCCAGGAGGTGCGTGTGCGCACTGCGAACTGAGTGATCGCGCTTTCTTCCGTCGCCAAGATGTGATTTATAACAAACGTGCTGATAGGGTTTTACATTCTCTGCAGAAATCACTCTG
>PVKM010015471.1:0-27864 GCA_004027735.1 Carollia perspicillata
GGAGTTTGGGAGTCTTCCATCACTTTGGATTTTTTGGAATAGTCTGTGAAGGATAGGGGTTAGTTCTTGCTTAAATGCTCTGTAGAATTCTCCTGTGAAACCATCTGGTCCAGGGCTTTTGTGTGTTGGGAGTTTTTTGATCACTGCTTCAATTTCATCTGCTGTTATTGGTCTGTTCAGGCTTTCTGCTTCTTCTTCATTTAGTTTTGGAAGATTATATTTTTCTAGAAATTTTTTCCATTTCACCTAGGTTGTCAAATTTCTTGGCATATAGCTTCTCATAGTAATTTCTTACAATCCTTTGTATTTCTGTGGTGTCAATTGTAATCTCTCCTCTTTTGTTTCTGATTGTATTTATTTGGGTCCTCTCTCTTTTTTTCTTGATGAGCCTACTTAAAGGCTTGGACAGATGCATTTTCAAATGGTGACACACCAAAGTGGTCAGGTTGTGATGGGAGAAGCCCTCACAGAGCATCAGGGTGATATTGAGGAAAGCTGGAGGCTGTAGAAGGCCAGAGGAGACACCTGGTGATCAAGAGAGCTTCCCAGAGTATTCATAAAAATAACTAAATGAATACTGAGAAGAACATTCAAAGGTAATGGCATGTGCATAAACAGAGAATTGTGAAACAGACTGGGGAGTGGGGAGACAAGGACAGAGGATAGGAAGGGCCAGATGGTATAGTCTTAGATGCCAGACTGCAGGGTTTGTACCTGGTCCTAAGGGCACTGGATGGTCAAGAGGGTTTCAAGCAGGGGAGGAACCAAATCAGGTTTGGCTTTAAGAAGCTGCCTGCCATGTAGTGGGTGGACCAGAGTAGGGAGACAGTCTGGGAGAGAAGGGGAATCTAGAGTAGGAAATCCTTCCATGCGAGGTTGTGGGGAAGGAAGCAGGGGGCTGGTGGAAAGGACAATCAGGAGTTTGAGGGGGACATGATACTGATAGGCTGGATGGGAATGAGCATTCAGGGCAAGGCCTAGGGTTTCAGTTTGAAGAGGGGACAGTAAGGCCAATCCTGAGATAGGGATCCAGTAGGAAATACAGTTTTGAAGAGATACTGAAGTCAATGTTGGACCTGGTGGGTATGAAGATCCCAGGGAACATCCAGGACACTGTGGGGCCCCAGGTCTGGGGCCATGTGGAAAGGCTGAGGTAGGGACAGAGAGAGGAAACAGCCCACGGGGATGAGTGAGAAGCATGGGAAGAAGACAGCAAGCACAGGGATCAGAAAAGCCAACCACTTCAAACAAGTCCTGGGACAGGGATAAGAAGCGGGTAACATGTAGGGTGCAGCCAACAGTTTTGGGGCAGGCATGGCTCTCTCTTCTCTCTGGTTACCTCAGGACCCCAGGGGGAAGGGTGCTTCTCATTGGAAGGAGCCTGCTGTGCAAGTGCAGACGTGGCAGGAAGCCACTGATGCACCTGCACTTAGGATTCCTGCCCAAATTGCCAGAGCTAGAGCCCCACATGACAATCATGTGGTGATCACGCTGGAGCCCTTTAGTATATACAAGGCCTCCTGGACCCTGGTCTGGGCCCCAGAACCTTCTTAGAGCTTACTAGGTTCTCAGCTCTATACCAGACCCTGTTCCCAGCCTGCTGACCCTCGCTCAGGCTGCCCCCTTCCTCCTTACCCCTCCTACAACCCCAGGCCTCACCGTTTATCAGAGCCTGGCTCCACTTGGCAGACTCTCCTCCAAGAAAGGACCAAGGGCAGTCCTCAGACCCCTTTCTGCTCTTGCTTCCTTCCCCTAGCCTGTAGACCCCACCCCATCACACAGACACTTCCCTAAACCTCAGCCCATGTCCCAACCTTCAGACCCTCTTCATAGCCCGCAGACCTTGACCCCTCTCTCCTCCTTCAGACCACAACCACTGCAGCAAGGCCCTTTCCTCAGCTCACAGACCCTGCCCTTGGACTGCCCTCTTCACTCTCACGGCCCATAGACTCCACCCCCTCGTATGAGCCTCTTCCTCCAGCCCATAAGTAATTTTCAGACCCTCTTGACAAGCCCCCAGACTCCTTTCCCAGGCCCAGATCCTATCCCTGTAGCTTTTACACCCTCTCCCCCACTTGGTGCCCCACCCTCAGATTTCCTTAGATCTCCTTCAGCTCTCAGAATCCCTTAGACACCACCTGCCCCCTTCCCCTGCTTTACATTCTTACTATGCAGCTCTCCCAGAACCTACCCTTTTTCTCATTCAGATACCTCCCTCCAAATCAGACCTCCAATCCTCTTCCTTTTCAGACTACCCCCCAGGACTCCAAGTCACCTCTGTTCTTATTGTCCTTTGAGGTCCCATTCCTCTCTCCCTCCTGCCCTCTGATCCATGCCCTGGAGCTGAGTCTGGAGCCCACAGATGCCCTTTCTGAGCTCTCCCTTCCCTGTGGATCTGGGCTCCATTCCAGATCCAGAAACCCAGGTGGGCCCTCTGCATCCCCTGGTTGTCACTGGGGGTGTGTCGGGAACCTGGGCTGGGCAGAATCTGGCCTTTTCGGCTAATGCAATCAGCTCGGGGGGTTCACACTCCTCAGAAGACACAGTGGTTGGTCTTCTGTTGTTGCCAGTTACGGCTAGCCCAGCCCCTGCCAAGAGCATGCGCAGAGTACAAACATAGGCTACCAATCAGAGTATAGGACATACCCCGGCATGCGCGCAGTAACCTATCAAGAAGCGCTCCTTTGTGTAGCCCTCACCAATCAAGTAGCGATACGCTTCCCCTTCCCCCCCCCTTTTATAAGTCTTTGCCCGGAAATAAAATTTTGCAGCTTGATCAGAACTTATTGTCTTGCTGCCATTCTTTGCGCCTCTTGTCCCCTTCACCCATTTCCTCCAGACAGGTGGTCGAGCCCCAGTTGACTGCTCTGCTGGCCAGAGCAGGGGTGCATGCTGGGACCTTGTCCTGCTCCAGAGGAGAGGTGAGGGATTGGCTGCTGGAACTACCACTAGGGGCAAGGTCAAAGGGCAGTATGGAGGGTTGGGCTTCAGTTGGCCAGTCAACAATTTTGTACCAAACATCTATTATGTAGCTGGCTCTGTTGTCTGGAAATTTAGGGGTGAATATGACATTCTGGGTCATTGTGAGTGAAATCTATTACAGAAATTTAAGAGAGTGATGATGTAACAGGATGCAGCCAACTGGGGACCCCAAATAGGGATTTGTAATGGGGTCCAGAACTCAGGGTGTCTAGGAAATATTAGGAAATATATATATATATATATATATATAGAATGTCCTCACCCCCACAAGTCTGAGCTGGGGGATGGGACACATGTAGCAGGGCCATTGAGAGCTGTTTTGCATAGCAACAGCTTTTCAGCTAACCTCTGGCATGGTCATTTAACATATCTATAATCTTTAACTGGTTTTGTAGATATGTTAAATAGCTGTGGCCTTGCTTTGAGCCAGGGGGATGGGAGTAACTTCAACCCAAGATGTAATTGGGTTACATCCCCCTCATTACAGTGCCTATGTGAGAGCTTGGAAATGACTGGCTCCATGCCATGGGGCCACACCTGCCCAGACTTACTATAGCAGCCCATTAAAGCTGGAAGAATACCGGAATGCTGGCAGGTGTAACTGATTGTGGGAGGAGTTGAAAATGGGGCTGCAGGGGAAGATTGGCTCAGGGATTTAAACCCAGGCGCAGCATCCATACCAAGAGTTGGGAAGACAAGACTTTGGGGTGCTCTCTTTTGCTGTGTGGCTTAGGAAGCAGGAGAGACTTTGCCTGGAAGAAAAGGGGTGAAAGGACTCCTGCTGGTGGGCCATGAGAAGGTGCCACATGGCTTTGGATAACTGGAGATCATGACACAGCAGATGGTGCCAGGAGCCTGAATCACGGACTTCTACATTTTTTCTTGAGATACGGTACCCCAGACTGGGCAAAGGGGAGAAAGAAGAACAGTGTGCATCTGTGCATCTGTGGGTGTTCTAAAGGACTTCAGTATTTTAATGAGGACATTAAGTCGTTACTCTAAATCTGTATAACTTTTAAATAAATAATTCCTTTCCTTTTCACCAATCTCTGGCGTTGAAAGATGTCTTTCCTCTGGCGGTGGACAAGGTGAACCTAGTACGGGGGGAACCTCCTTTTGGTAATAGTATATCGTTTACCCCCACTCCAGGTCTGTTCTGTAACAATGACACACTGAAAGAATGCCTTTCTGGTGGGATGATACTTGAGTCTCACAGTATAAGAGCCAATCATCCCTGGCAGGTGTGACTCAGAGGATTGAGCACAGGACTGTGAACCATGGGGTCTCAGGTTCAATTCTCAGTCAGGGTACATGCCAGGGTTGCAGACCAGGTCCCTGGTTGGGGGCACATGAGAGGCAACCACATATTGATGTTTCTCTCCCTTTCTTTCTCCCTCCTTTCCATCTCTCCCTGGAAATAAATAAATAAAATCTTTAAAAAAAAAAGGTAATTGGTTTGATTCCTGGTCAGGGCACATGCTGGAGTTGCAGGCCAGGTCTCCAGTTGAGGCGTGCAAAAGGCAACCAATCTATGTTTCTCGCCCTCCTTTCCCCTCCCTCTAAATAAATAAATAGTTTAGACTTCCAGCAAGTGGTGATATAGGCAGAAAAGGTTAGCCACCTCACACAACCTTATCGAAATTACAACTAAAATATAGAACAACCATCACTCAGAACCATTAGAAATCAAGTTGAATAGAAGTCTGACAACTATGGGTTGAAACCCCAACCATCCAGACTGGTAGGAGGGTCGAGACACAGAAGCAGCTGGTACCACATCCATGTGTGGTGGATAAAAATTCAGGAGAGATATTTTGGGAGTGAGGAGTCCTAGCCCCACACCAAGCCCCCAGTCCAGGGTTCTAGTATCAGGAAGATTAGTCCCCATAAATTAAGGCTGCAAACACCAGCCAGGATTGAGTCAGTGGAGAAAATTCTGGAGTCCCAAGCAGTTCCTCTTAAAGAAACCACACAGGAACTTACTCAGACTCACTCCTGCTTGAGCTCCAGCACCAGGGTAGCAGCTTGAAAGGTACCAGTGGCATACTGGGAGGGGCTGAAGTTTCTAGCATCAAGGCGGGAACTGGGGGATAGCCTTCTCCCAGACAGAAAGGTGGACAGAGGTCACTGTGTATTTTCTGAACACTCCCCTGATAGAGCAACAGAGTCAGCAGGCTGGTGCCATATATGAGACTTCATCAACCTGGCTAATGCTGTTTGCCCCACACCAGGGATCCCCTGAGGCTCCATCTCACCCAACTGACAGGTGTAACAGTGGCTTTTCCATATGAATGGCTGGTCTTGACTCATGCTCCACAACTTTCTAAATCCATTCAAACAAACAGCAGCTGGCCTCAGTGAGTCCTGAGCACCACCCCCACCCCCATACATCTTGCTAAGTGGCTCCAGGCATGAAATTAGCAGCAGCCAGCCTAGATTCACAACTTGGCTTTGACTGGTGATCTCCAAGCCCAGCACAAGTAACAGCCATCTCAGATTGCTTTATAGCTCAGGCAGGGTGCCCCAGGAAAAACACATGTCGGGGCTGACCTTGGCCTGCACCACCTGGGAAACCTCAGGGCCTTTGGACCTAGTGGACAGCCACAGGCCATGTCTGAGCACCACCACCCTGCCCCTGCACAGCTGATCCTCCATGGAGGACAGAGGTTGATGGTCAGTGGTCATAGCCAGTACTTGCATTTGACTGGCCTGGGTGGCTTGGGTAAATACCTCCCATTGACCTGCCAACAGCAACCAAGGCTCAACTACAAAAAGAGGGTGTACTCAGCCCACACAAAGGGTGCACCTCAAGTACCTAGGTTGGGTGGTAGGGGAGGCTGTGCTACTGAACCATACAGGACACCTACTACATTAGACCACAATACCAAGACAGGGAGTCATAGCAGCTTTACCTAATACGTAGAAGAAAAATAAAATAAAAAACAGGGACACTGCCAAAATGAGGAGACAAAGAAACATGGCCCAAATGAAAGAACAGATTGAAACTCCCCAAAAAGAACTGAATGAAATGGAGATGAGCTGTATCAGATTCAGAGTGCAAAACACTGGTTATGAAGTTCAAGGAACTTGGTGAGGACCTCAACAGCATAAAGAAGGTCCAGTCAGAAATGAAGGCTACACTAATTGAAATAAAGAACAATTTACAGGGAAACAATAGTAGAGTGAATGATGTTGAGAATAAAATCAATGACTTAGAACATAAGTAAGAAAAAAACAACCAATCAGAACAATAAGAAGAAAAAAGAATCCCCCAAAATGAGGATAGTTTAAGCAGCCTCTCAGACAACATCAAGAGGTTCAACATTTGCATAATAGGGGTGCCAGAAGAAGAACAGAAGAAGCAAATAATTAGAAATCTAGTTGAAAAAATAATGGAAGAAAACTTCTCTAATTTGGTAAAAGAAATAGACATGCAAGTCCAGGAAGGGCAGAGGAATCCAGCCCCAGTCTAGAACATCCAGCCCAGAGTCCCAGTGCCAGGAAGATAAGTCCCCATAACTTCTGACTATAAAAACCAGTGGGGGTTGGTGCTGCAGAAGAAACTATGTCTTGTAAAGGGCTTGCAATGGACTTAGGACTCATGCAGACCCACCCTCTCTGTGATTCAGCACCAGGACAACAGCTGGAAGGGCACCCATGGCATATGGGTATGGGGGGGAAGTTAAATTCAAGTTGGGAGACAGCTTCCTCCTCAGCAAGGCTCCAGAGGTCAGGCATCAGCATTGTCCCCTTTATGAGCCCTCCCCAACACAGAGCAACAGAGTGGTGACACTGCTTGGCCCACCTTGGCAATTACCTAAGGCTCCACACCATATAACTTAACAGGTGTGCTAAGACAGGGAGTCAAAGCAGCTTTACCTAATACATAGAAACAAACACAGGGAGGTTGCCAAAATGAAAAGACAAGGAAATGTGGCCCAAGTGAAAGAACAGAACAAAACTCAAGAGAAATAACTAAAGAAATGGAGATAAGCAAACTATCGGATGCACAGTTCAAAACACTGGTTTTCAGGATGCTCCAGGAATTCATTGGGTACTTCAATGCCATAAAAAAGACACAGGCAGAAATGAAGGTTGCATTAAGTGAAATAAAGAAAAATCTACAGGGAACCAACAGTGGAAAGGATGAAGCCAAGAATTGTATCAACGATTCAGAACAAAATGAAGGAAAAAGTATTCAATCAAAACAGCAGGAAGAAAAACAGTTTTAAAGGTGAGGATAGGCTTAGGAACCTCTGGGACATCTGTAAATGTACCAACATCTGAATCATAAGGGTACCAGAAGAAGAGGAAGAACAAAACATTGAAAACTTATTTGAAAAAATAATGAAAGAAAACTTCTCTAATTTGGTGAAGGAAGTAGACATACAAGTCCAGGAAGCACAGAGAGTCCCAAACAAGATGGACTCAATGAGGGCCACACCAAAACACATCATAATTAAAATGCCAAAGGTTAAAAGATAAAGAGAGAGCCCTGGCACGTGTGGCTCAGTGGACTAAGTGCTGGCCTGCAAACCAAAAGGTCGCTGGTTCAATTCCCAGTCAGGGCACATGCCTGGGCTGCGGGCCACATCCCCACTGGGAGTATGCAAGAGGCAACTGATCCATGTATCTCTCACACATCAATGTTTCCCTCATCATCTTCCTCTCTCCCTTCTCCTCTCTCTAAAAAGATGAATAAATAAAAATAAACAAAAAAAGATAAAGAGAGAATCTTAAAAGCAGCAAGAGAAAAGCAAACAATTACTTACAAAGGAGTTCCCATAAGACTGTCAGCTGACTTCTCCAAAGAAACTCTGCAGGCTAGAAGGGACTGGCAAGAAATATTCAAAGTGATGAAAAGCAAGAATGTGCAATGTAGATTACTCTACCCAGCAAAGATATCATTTAAAATTGAAGGGCAGGCAAAATGCTTCCCAGACAAGGTAAAACTAAAGGAGTTCATCATCACCAAGCCATTATTATATGAAGTGCTAAGGGGCATTATATCAGAAAAAGAAGATTAAAACAATGAACACTAAAATTATAATAAATTCACAACTATCAAGAATTTAATCCACATAACAAACTAAGCAAACAAGCAGAACAAGAACAGAATCATAGATATGGAGATCATTTGGAGGGTTATTAGTTGGGAGAAGGGAGGGGAAGAATGGGGCAAAGGTACAGGGAATGAGAAGCACAAATTAGTAGATACAAAACAGACAGGGGAATGTTAAGAACAGTATAGGTGATGGAGTAGCCAAAGAACTCATATGCATGACCCACAGACATGAACTAAAGGGGAGATTGCTGGAGGGAAGCGGTGTACCAGGCAGAGGGGGGCAAAGGGGAAAAAGTGGGACAACTGCAATAGCATACTCAATAAAATATAATTTAAATACCTAAATAAAATCTTTTTCAAAAAGCTGAGGGAAATGCGTTTCAGGAAGATGGAATAACCAGTGCAAGGGCCCTGAAGTCAAAACAAACTGCATATGTGTAGCAGCAGGGAGCAGGGGGACCCAGGGCGAGGACTGCAACTGAAGAGGAAGCAGGTAAAGGGCCTCAGAAGGAATATATGAATATTGTTGGTTATTGTGCTGTGTGTGATGGGAAACCATTGGAGTTTTAGCTAGGAAATTAATATTACCCAGTTTATAATTTCTGGGTTTTTTGATTTTGGAATTTGATTGTGTATCTGATCACTTTGTGAACTTGCTTAATAGTTGTAATTGTTGGCCCTGGCTGGTGTAGCTTAGAGGATTGAGCATGGGCCTGTGAAGCAAAGGGTCGCCGGTTCGATTCCCTGTCAGGGCACACGCTGGGTTGCAGGCCAGGTCCAAACTAGGGGACACATGAGAGGCAGCCACACACTGATGTTTCTCTGCCACTCTTTCTCCTTCTGCCCTCTCTCTCTAAAAATAAATAAATAAAATATATTTAAAAATAGTTGTAATTATTTGTTGATTGTTTTACTTTGTTATCTGCAGATGGTGACAGCTTGGTCTCAGGCTTTCAATCTCTAAACTCTAATTTATTTTGTCATAAGCTGTTGGCCAGAATTCTCAAACTTTGTTGTCAATGGGCAATTTTTCCTTTGTTCTTCAAATTTAAGGGAACAATTCTATGTTTCTGCATTATATTCTTGCTCTTGGATTTTGTTTTATAATTTTTATAAAGTAAGGAAGTTCTTATTCATTCTCAGTTTTCTGAAGTGTTTTTCCCCAATCACAAATAGGTATTGAATTTTATCAATGGCCTTTTCTGTATATCTACTGAGTTAAACATGATTTTTGTCCTTTAATCCTTGAATGTGTTTTATTATATTGATAGCTTTTCTTTTGTGGAATCATTCTGCTTTCTGCAAATAAATTGATGGGTTACCCCCCCCCCCTTTTAGGAGTTTTGCATAATCACAAATACAATTGATATGTAATTTCATTTTCCAGTTCTGTAAACTCATCTGGTTTTGGAATTAAGGTCATATTAGCCTCATAAAATGAGTCTTGCTCTCTTTTTGCATTTTTTAATTTTTGGAACAACTTGTGTAAGAGTATCCATACATAAAATGAAGTGATTATCATTATAATAATTAACTATATAAAGAAATGCTTTGTGTTTTAAGATGCTTCTGCAAGGATCATTCAAGACAAATGCAGAAAACCAGTTAGGATGCCATTGCAAAATATGGGGATACTAAGAAAAATAAGATACAGTACGTGTGATATTCAGAGGTTCCTGAAGGGTCTCATTTGAAGGGATTTTAGAGACCAAGCTGGGTTGAACCAAGTGCAAGATTGATTAGCCATGTCTGCCAAGGATATAGGAGTACAAGGACAAGGAGGCTATGCAATTGCTCTCCCTGAGGACATGGGGTAGGGCCTTGAGGAAGACAAACTCAAGGATGATGGGTGCAGAGAAATAGTGCTTGGGGCAAGATGGGTGCAGAGATGAGGACTTGGAAGGGGTGATCTTGGCAGGACAATGGGGGAGGGGATTGGCAAGGACATGGAGGCAGAGGTGCCAATGAGGTTGCTACCTGGATTTGAATACATGTAGTATTCAAAAATAAACTTGAGAGCCCTGGCCAGGTATCTCAGTTGGTTAGAGTGTCACCCTGATATGCCAAGGTTGTGGGCTCGATCCCTAGTCAGGGCACGTACAAAGAATCAACCAATCAATGCATGGATGAATAGAACAACCATCGATGTTTCTCTCCCTCTCTCACTCCCTCTGTTCAATCAATTTTAAATTTTTTAAATAAGTAAACAAACAAACAAACAAGAGATTTCCTGATAAAATGTAGAGAGTTTGCTTTCCTTGAAGAATTGGATGGGACCTCTAATATACTGAAGTAGAGCTAGGTGGAGGCTGCTTGCCCTGTACAGTCCATGAGGCTCATGTAAGCCCAAGTCCCCACAAAGTTCACTTTGTCCTGGCCCCTGGGTCCCTTTGTGTGATTTTGACACCTCTGGGATGGTGGATGGATGTTGGCATGGTAGGTAGGCGTCTTCCCTTGTTCCAACACTCTGGACTTAATGATAAGTACTGTGTTGAGATGGATTTAAAGTTCCTGGAGGGTGGAGATTCCAGGACATAGGGATGGAACCTGGAGTCAAGGGTCACTCAGTCAGGGAGAAGCTGTAGGGGTTGGGAATTGGCAAAGGTGTTGCCTGAAGAAAGGGGCAGGGACAGTTCTAAGCCTCGCTGCCCCTCAGTTGTCCAGTTAGATGGCGAGAAATCTGCTGGGCAGACGGAGCTCTTCTTAGCACTGCTGGGCCGCAGCTCTGCCACACAGCTCCTCCTGTCCTTTGGTGACAACCGCACCAGTGAATGGACATGTGGTGATTCCCCTACACTTTCAGGGTCCTGAGTGTCAGTCCCAAGAGCCAAGGCTCTCTTGTCCAGAGGCCTCTCTCCCTCATGACCCACTCCCACCTCCTGATGACCCTCTTGTCCCCTGTGACCTCTCTTGACCTCTCAATGAACCCCTTCTCATCTCCAATGAGTATTCCCAGTCTCCTGGTGCCTCCCACACTCACAGTGATCCTCTCATCCTCTCAAAGACCTCACTGTGTCCCTGAGCTATCCCTCCTGTACTGATATCCATCTCCCATGTGATTCCTTTCATCCCTCAGTCCTGTCCTCATTTTTCTGCCATAGCTGCTGCTTCGATGGCAGCACACCTGTACATGGAGACACCTTCTTAGGCTGCAGCTTGATGGTACAGCACCTGCTAAAGGCAGGAGATGACCTGCATCTGCATGACCAGCAGGGTTGCACTCCTCAGGACTAGAGAGCAGGGTGGTAAGGCCAAGCAGAGCCAGGAGGTAAGCAGTGGACCAAATGAAGATGGGGCATCAGGGCCAGTACCCCCACCCCACCTCCCCCCACATACTCCTCATTCAAGTGCTGGAGCTGCTACAAATCTGTTGTGCCCACATATCTACACTAGTGTACAGTAGTGAGTTGGCACTCACTGCATTCCTGGGCCAATTGCAGGCTGGCTCTGGACACAGCTTATGTGGTTCCCTGTCTTCCCTGTGGCTAATGCAGGTGGACAAGTAACTGTTCACACTGGGAAGCCCACCCACCCACCACTCCCAGTTACCCTAGACTTACCCTCAGACTGCCCTTTACCCCAGGGCACCAAGGCCAAAGCAGATCAGGAGACCTCCCAAAATCTCAGCCTTGGGGTTTGTTTGGCCAGGTAGGTGGGAGAGGTTGGGAGAAGAAGGTCCACCCCTGTCCTCTTCATGCCTCACAGTCTCATTCCTTTCTCCAGCAGAGCAGCCTGTGGCCACTAGGGCCAGTAACAGATATGCACCTCTTGGATCCCAAGCAGGTGCCTCCAGCCTAGGGTGAGCCTGACTGCACCTATAAGAGCAGCTCCCACACACTCATGGCCAAGTGAGAGGCAGCCCCTCCAACACCCCTGTCTGGCTGTCCAGCAGAGCATTCTGGGGAGAGTCCAGATCTCCAGCTCCCCTTGCAAGGAAAACCCCTTTGTCTCTGATGTATACTCTCTCCCCTCCCCATCTCCAGCTATCTATGGAGGGGCCATCCAGTCACTGGGTAGCAGCCAAAGGCTGCTGGAACCCAGCCTGACGTGCTGACCTTCAGCACTGCAGGTGTGCCACCCCTAGCCTCCTCCCCATGCCAATTTGGTCCCACAGACCAGTCTCCTACCCGCCCTCCCAACTCAAATGTTCGTCAACAAGACTGGGAAGTGTGACAGTGGCCATGGTATAGTGTCTTCACCTCTGGACTGGCACCTCACATGGAGCCCTCCAAGTGAAGTGACCACCCCCACCCCCACTGGACAGTGGGTACGCAGTCCTGTGTGCTCGTCTGGTAGGTTGCAAGAAGAGGTGGCTGTACCACTAAAGGTAAAGACCAGGTGCTGGCTCTCTAACAGCCAGGCTTTGTAATCTGGGGTCTCATTTTCTCTCCTGTCTGGTAGCTGGTATAGATCAGCGGTCCCTGGCACACGGCGATCTCTACTGAGGGGCAGCCTCCACCCTATGCAGGTTTGGGCCTCTTTGTGAGTAGCCTGCTTTCCTCCCTCCTAGCACCCTGCACTGCCCCAACCTGCTGCTGCTGAGGGCACCGAGCCTCTTGGCAAACCTGCTGGTGCTGCAGCTTCTCTTCGAGTCTGTGTGGTTGGGCTCCCTGAATGTGGCTCTGCAGCCCCAGGGACCAAGCGAGGGGCGGTCCTGCACTATGCCCAGCTTGCTGCCTGGCCGCCTGCTGCAGCAGGTACTGGAAGCCCTGCAATTTCTGCAGACCCACTGGCACGTTCATGGCAGTCTCCGCTCACATGCTGTGCAGTTGGTGCAACCAGTCCTGGCCAAGGTGAATACCTGTCTCACCTGCATGCCCGGTGTCCCTGTCTAGGAGCCAGTAGCTTACCAGGCCCCTTGGTCTCCACAGGACTCAGTAGGGGTCCCCCCGAGAAGGCCCAGGCCCAGGCCTACCTCCCAAACTGTACCCAGGACTGCCGCTTGAGTTCATCTACGGTGATATGCCTGCTGCTACCTCAGACATCTACAGCTTCTGCATCCTGACCCAGGAGGTCTCCACTGGTCAGTGAGTGACCCTACACCCTGCCTTTTTGAGGCACCCTGCCCTTTTGGATCCACCAATCATGCTTCCTCACAGGAGAACTGTTCTGGGCTGAGGTAAAGGCTAAACTGGAGGCAGGAGAGAGCCCAGCCTTGGAACCTCTGGTGCCAGGCCTCCATCAGGCCTTGATTCAGGCTGGGCCAGGCTGAGAGCCTGCTGACTGCTGGAGCAGCCTGTAGAATACCCGGTACCTGCTGCGGGAGTCCAGGCCCAGGACAGGCTGGCAGGAGTGGGTGGTTGCCATGGAACCTTAGGCAGGGCCTGTGTCCCCACATCCAGCCTCCTTTGCACAGGACTCAGCTCCTGTGGTGAACTCCCCAGTGGATTGGACCATACTGGGCCCTGCACCCCAGGGTTCCCCACCAGGTAAGAGGGCAAGAGGTGGTAGCAGGTGCTGGGCACAGTTCAGTTATAACCCCCTAATTCCAACCAACTGGTTGGTACCCCCAGAGACACTATACTATGAGTTGGCTCCTGGATGCAAGACTACACCCAGGCCTGTGCCCCCCTGTGATGTCTCAAGGCCCCTCCTCATCCCAGGTAAGAGCCAGGACAGGGATGTGGAGGACCAAGGCAGTTATGGGGCACCTGGGGCACCCAGGCCACCCATGCCAGCTCTCTGCCATCACTCTCTGCAGGCCCTGGAGATTCCTGAGGTCGCAGAGGGTCACAGCAAAGTCCAGGGAGGCCTAGCCTGGGACTCAGGCAGCAGCCCCAGCCCCAGCCCTGATTTCTGCCCATGCCACAGCCCCCTAACCAGGGTCAGCCTGTACCACTGCCTGAAGCCTAGCTCAGCAGTGTGGATGCCTCCAGACTCCTGGGTGAGCACTCAGTCCCTAACTTGTGACACTTCCCCCCAGCTGTCACCAACCCCAATTTCTCTGGCTGCCTCTCCTCTGACCAGGGACCCCTCCCTGGGACCCCCAACTCCCCCCTCACTGACCTATGACCCCTGACCAACACTCCTTTGCCCAGGGCCCTGTCCTACACTCCACCTTTCAGAGTCCAGCTTCCCTGCTGGGCAGCCAGGGTTCTGAGGAACAGCTTGAGAGGAAGTTCTCGGCCAAAATCCTGGTACTGCAGGGGCTGTGGCAGCACAGGGCTGCCCTGCTGGCCCCCACCTTGCCTGTCGACCCGCAGGGAGGTTTCCCATGCCCCTGGAGATTGCTGGCAGGGAAGGCCGCTAGGGCCAGTGAAGCAGAAAACCCTGAGCCCATGCCTTCCCCCCAGCCTCCGCTCCAGGCCTGTTCTGAGCTCCGTGGCCCCCAGGTGGCTGCGCCAGCTCCCCCTCCCCACCCCCCAGCAGGTGGGTAGTCCTGAACTGATCAGAGGAGGTCCCTTCTCCAGCGCGCAGAAGGGAGAAATGGGCCCTGGCAAGAGTGCTTCTGGGCTCCTTCCCCATACCTGGGGTAACCCTTAGCCCATCCCTGCCCCGTTACTCCCCAGGATGGATCTGCTGGAAGAGATCACAGCAGAGCTGCAAGGTGGATGCCAACTTGGAGACAGGCCAGGCCTTGACCCTGCTCCTGGCACAGATTCTTAGGACATCCATGGCCTCTTCTCTGCTGATATCGCTCCTCGGAGGCTCCCAGGAGGGAGTCCCCACTCAGCACCTGCTGAAGTGATAAAATGACAAAGCAACCGATTGCCTTTGTTCACTGAGTCTAGCCCCAGCATGACATCAGCAGACATAGTTTTACCATTTTTATTCATTTATGTGGTCAGATGGTTTAATGGGATATGTGGGGAGAGAGGCAGGGGCTGCCCCCCACCCCTTATGCACAGGTTAGGACATGCTGGGGGCTCCCGGAGGGAGAGGGAGGACAATGTGTTGGCCTGGCCCTAAGATTCATGTGAGAGCCCCTGTGATGGAGGATGGAGAGAGGATAGGTGTGCCCTTTAGCCCAGGGCAGGGACGCCATAATAGGTAGGGACCCACATCAGAAGCAAGTTACAAAGTTAGAAACCTGGGGCAGGGATCAGGAGCTTAAGAAAATACAAAACAAGGGATTGGGTTGGGTCAAGATCAGTGAGAGAGGAGAGAAAGGTCTCTGCTCTGGCTCAGCAGTAGCTTTGGGTCTGGCCCTCAGAGTGGAGGGACCAGCTGGAAGTGGGGAAAGGGGGTGGGGGACCAGCCCCCTCCCTCCCCTGGCCCCCATTCCTGTACAAGGACCCTCGGTGGTGCTCACCCCCCCTACCATAGACTGGTGGGGCTGCCCTGTAGAGCAGGAGAGGCTCGGGAGGGCCCCAGGGCCCAGGTACCCTGTAAGGGGTAGGGGCGCCCCAGGAGGCCCTCTGTTTTTGGGGAAGGCAGGGGGCTGGGGGGCAAGGATCTGAACGGCTACGGGTATGGGCAGGAGGGGAAGAGGAGCTGGAAGAGGTGGATGAGGGCCCCCTGGACCCTAGGGCTAGGTTGACATAGAGGGGCTCAGGCCGAGTGTGGTACCGGGCCGAGTGCTGAGGGGCTGAATAGCCCAGGTTATGGGGAAAGCAGGAGGGGCGTGGTGGGTAGCTGAGCAGGAAGTCAGGGGACCTGTGGAGCGGTGGTGATTGATCAAGCATGCCATAGGAGACATTGAGCCTATCTGGGGGCATGGAGCGAAGAGGACTCCAGGACCGGGTGGGGCCCGAGTAGGAGGAGCCCTCACCTGCCTCAATCTCATAGTACAGGTTCTCTCCCCTGTCAAGTGGCGCAGGGGGACCCAGGGAGCTCCTCCATACTGGGGCTGGGGAGCTGGGCTGGAAGGATGTGGAGGCCAGGGGATACAAGCCTGGTTTGGGGACCCCAACAAAGGGTGGCAAGTACTCTCGGGGAGCTGAGAAGCAGCCAGGGGTTCTCACAGAAGAAAGAACCTGTGAGGAGACAGGACACAGGAATTAGGCTGAGGTCTCTGGCATATCCCTGCAGCCCCCACCCATCCTGAGCTGGGCACTGACCTGGGCAGGGCCTCTGCATCCCCTCCTTGAGATCCCCATGGGCTGCGGGCTCCTCACCAGGCTCCCAACACTTTGCTGTCTTGGTAGGGAGGGTGAGGGTCCTGGAGCCCAGGCACCAGGGTGGGCTAGGGGGTGGGAGGGCGGCCCACTCCCTGAGGCCCCCAGAGGCTCACCGCCCACCTCCAGGGGCAGTGGGCTGCAGAAAGGGGTATGGGGAGCAGATGGAGCACTCCCATGCTCCTGTTGGTTCTGTCTCTGAGCCACCTGCTGAGCCCGCTCAGCCAGGGCCAGGGCCATGAGGCGTGCTGGGTTCTTGGGAGGTGGAGGTGGGGCCCCACCAGGGCGCAGGAGGGATAGAGGTGGGGGCAGCAGCGGTAAATCCATGCCAGACCCTACACAGAGAGGAATGGGAAGGGGCATCAGCCAGGTCTGGAGTGCAGCCTCAGGGTCTGTGAGGGTATAAATGGGCTGAGTAGGACTCACCTTGCTGTCCTTGGGCTTCCTGGGGACCAGGTAGTGCCAGCTTGCTGCACATCTCCTGCTGGCAGGTATCACTCAGCTGGGCTTTGGCTCCGTGAGGCAGCAGGGAGACGAGATGGGGGTGCAGGCCTGGGTTGGGGCTGAGTGCTGGTGTTGGGGTGACTGAGGCAGGTGTTCCCCCAGCCTCCAGCAGCTCCAGGACAGCAGGTGGCACTGATACAGCCAGGGGTTCTGAGATGTCCAGGGCAGTGGGTGAGGCAGAGCTGGTGGGCCCACGGGGTGAGAAGGCCTGGGGGGCTGGCCTGGGTGGGAAGGCAGAAGCAGGGGCTGGGGGAGCTGGGCTGGCAGGAGGTGCGGGGTCCCCCGGAGTAGGACTGCTGCAGCGAAAGGTAAGGGGATCGAAGTCGAGCCCCCGGAGCCCCTCTAGGCAGCGGGGTGGGCTGAAGTCCAGATCATCCCCATCATCTAGCCAGGCTGAGTTTCGGTGAGGGGGGGAACCGGAGAGTGCTCCCAGCCCAGCTGCTGAGGACTCGGAGGACTCGGAGGACTCGGAGGACTCGGCAGACTCAGAGGAGGAGGACGAGGACAGGCTCTCGCAGGAGCCAGCGGGTGCGGGGCCCACAGGGAAAGCATCACTGCTGGAGTGGGGTCGTCGTAGCCTGTGCAGCCTCTGGAGGCCTGAGAGGGTGGAGGGTGGGAGAAAGTTAGGGGTCAGTGCTCAGAACTTTACGTATCCGTACATCCGTGAGAAGAGGACATACAACCAGGAGTCTGGGGGAATAATATGCAGGAGCACTCCCCTGGATAGGGCCACAACGGCTGGGAACCCAGGGAGAGCTAGTTGTTCAGACTCGCGGTGACAAAGGAAGTGAACGGGAAGTCCCTGAGGAGAACCATTCCAGACCCAGAGGCCAGAATGAAGTCTGACAACCCTGCAGGCTGTGAACATGACCAACGGGATCTCAAACAAGCTGCTGGGAGTAGGCCGGAGTGGCCACTTTTGGAAAACAGTTGGGCCTTTTCTTGTTCAGTTGAACATGAGTGTACCCTAAAGTGTGCGCCTCCACTGATGGGTACACGTAGATCCCTCTCAGGAGTACGGGCATAGCAGGGAGTGCTCATAAGAGCCCCCGAATCCATCGGGAGTAGGAAGCACAAGCAACCCCAGTTGGGATACCCACATGGAGCGCTGAGGGTCAGCAGACAGAAGTGAGCCTGAGCTACACCTGGCAACACGATGGTGGTCTGTAATGCAGTTGTGAGTGACAGGCAAGTTCCACATATAGCATGATACCCCCGTTCTCATACTACCTTTAACTGAAGTCTTTAAATGACTAAAACTGCACAATATATTTATGTATACCCCTGTATATGATAAAAACCTTAAAAACAAGAGGATGGTGACCATCAAATCTAGAGGATGCCTCTGGTGATGCCAGCAGGTAGGAGAGGGGAGGAGCTTGCAGGTAAGGTTGTGGGACTCTTTCAGTTCTGGCCAGTGGGTACGTGGACGTTCATTACATTATGTAAATTGTTCCAAAAGAAATGAAGAAGAATGTGAAAGGACCCTGTATGGACCAATGATCACAGTGTGGCATGAACCAAGGGTGATGCTTTATCCAACTCATTATACCCAACGTCCAAATTAAAAACTAATAAAATCTCAAGACACCCGAATTTGAAGTACAGCATATGAAGGCCAAGTCAGGGGCCCAGCTCCTCCCAGCTCGACCCTGGCACAGGCCAGGCCGCCCTGAGCTCACCAGCCCCGCTGGCCTGTGATGATAGAGACTCCTCGCTCTTGGCGGATCTCAGTGTGACTGTGTCAGGTCGGCTACCTACAAAGAGAGGTAGAAGGGTCTCAGGGGCACTTCAGAGTGCCTCCCCCACCACTATGCCAACTGCTCGACCTCTGACCTGAAGGCTGTGGTGGGGCACGCATGCCCCCCAGCCAGGGAAGAGGCTTCTTTCTGGGGATGCTGGGGCCCCGGCCCAGTGCAAAGAAGGTCTTCCAGCTGCTGCCCCCTGGCTTCCTCTGTTTCTCGCCTCTCTCCTCTTTCCTCCTGGGGTTTGGGTGAGACACAGGAGGCAGTGTGAGGAGCTCCGGCCTCCAGGCTAGACCCTCCTCTCCTCAGCATCCCACTCACTTTTCCGCAGGTGAGGCTGAGGCCTTGGGAGCTGTGGATTCAGTGGGTGCCCCCAGTCGGCCCTGAGTGCGAGCCTGAGCTTCCTCCAGAGTCAGCAGGCGAGTGGAGGGGCCACTGCCCGCAAGGGACTTGGGCCTGGGGAGGAGGCAGCGGCCTGGGGAGTTGGGAAAGTGGGCAGCTATCAGCCCAGGGGCCTTCCAAGGACACAGCAAAGCCAAGCGCTACAGCCCAAGCCCCAGCCCCAAAGCGTGCCCCCCTCCCCAGGGCTGGCAAGGCAGGGGACCAGAGAGTATCAGGCAGGAATGGGTGGGCGGCAGGCAGGTGAGCAGGAATGAGGCAGAACCAGCTGATGAGGCAGCTCCCAGCAGCCAGCGAGGGCAGTGGCTCTGGCTTCAGTTACCTCGGGCCAGAGGGCCCTCCGATGTGCTGAATCCTGATTGGGCTGGGGTCCGGGGCAGGGTGGGGAGTCTGGATGGGGCCTGGGCAGGGTCAAGTCTAGGGACCTCCCACCTCCTCCCAGGTAGACCCCTGGCCCCAAACGCCCCCAGGAGCTACAAGGGGTGAAGGAAGAACGATGTCCGGGCCAAGAAGTGGGGATCCTGAGCGTAGGAGCTGAAATGAGAAGGGTGGGGAGGGGTGGGAGAGGCCGGGGCGGGGTCCTCAAGGAGCCAGGAGGGAGGTCCAGCTCCAGTGGGTAGAAACAGGGCTGGGAGCCCACCTGCCCTCCCACACTGCAGCCGTGACAATGAGGAGGCAGTAGCCGGGACATCAGGAGATGGGACAAGCATACCTGCAGTGTCCAGGCCAGCAGAGGTGAAGGTGTCACTGAACAAGACATCCACGTGGGTGAGTAGGAATTCCACCACCACTGACTGCACCCGCACCTCCCGGAAGGCTGCGGCCCCACCCAGCCCCACTGACTCCAGCTCCATGGACCTGAATGGGAAGAGGGAGAGGGAGACCAGGTGCCTGAATGGGGGAGGTTCTAGCCAGGTTAGGTGGGCAGCCAATGGAAGCAGTAACTGTCATTCAACACCTCGGACTTCATCCAACTAATCACATCTGTAACTGGGTTCTCAACCTTTCCCCAAATATGCTCCCTCACCACCTTCCCCATCTCAGTCAATGCAGTCCTTTAAGTAGTTCAGGCCAGACACCGTGCAACTGTCTTTGACTCCTCTCTTTCCGTCACACCCACGTCCAATCTGACCCAAAACCTTGTAGGCTCCACCTGTGAAATCTATCCAGAACCTAAACTCTGCTCCACTGCCTCGCCCTGGCCCAGCCTCTATCCTCGCCCTCTGGAGCCTCACGGCTGCCTCCTCCCTGGTCTCCTGCTGCCATCCCACCTCCACAGTCTGTTTCTCATTTGCAGATGGAGGAAGTTGTGAACACCAGAGTCATGTCAGGGCCCTCTGGGCTCAGAGCCCTCTCTTGGCTGCAACTCACTCCTGGTCAAGTCCTCACACGACCCACAAGCCATAAATCACTCCTCTTCTATCTGGTCCCCCACCACCTATCTGACACCTCAGCACCTTTTCCCCGTCATCCCTTTATTCACTCACTCACCCACTCACTCAGCTCCCGCACAATGGCCTTCTTACTGTTCCTCCTGACTCAGCCCCAGGACCTTTGCACTTACTGTTCCTTCGGCCTGGTTTGTTACTCCCCAGATATCCCACATGGCTCCCTCTCTCGCCTTTTACAGATCATGACTCAAATGCTACCTTCCTCAGTGGAGTCTTCCCCATCTCCCTTATTTAAAATTGTAAACCCTTTCTGTATTCCAGGTCTGTCTTTGTTCTTTTTCCCCATAGTTCTTATATCCACCATCTTATTTACCACCTATTTTATTTAGGACGGATAGCTTGCCTGTCTCAGTCACCATAAAATCCTCTGGGGCTTACCCTGTTGCTGGCTATAGAAGACTTCTAACTGAAGCTTTCCCTGACACTCTAAAACATTCCAGAATGCCATGATCCTGTGCATGCCCCTCCCCTGCTTTGTAATCTTTCTCCTTGCCACTCACTACCATCAGACCACACTGAGTATCTTCTTCATTGTCCATGAGAACGTAAGCCCAGGCGCACAGGGTCTTGCTCACTATCCTGTTCCCAGTGCCGAGAACAGGGGCTGGCACACTGGAGATAATTAACAAATCTATGTTGAATGAAATGAACAAGAGAACAAAAGTTGGGTGAGTTCCCAGCATAGGGGTAGGGAAGACTTGGGGCTCAGCTCACGGGAGGGAGCTGTGGGTGACAGTCTGGTAAGCTACTGCTTACCGTAGCAGGTTGGGCGCCCAGACAATGGCCAGGTTGCGGGCATGCATGCTGGTGTTGGCACTGTGTCTTGCCATTCGGGCCAAGTGCCTCAGCAAGTATTCCAGAGTCCTGGGGGTGGGAGTGGAAGGGAAGGGAACACCTCACCTGAGCATCCATGCCCTTGTGAGCCCACCACAGCCCTCTCCTACCCCTCCTGGTTTACCTGTAGTGTGGTGGGGGCAGCTGCTGGATGACATCATGGACACGCACCAGGCGTTCCTCCTCCCCAGGCACTGACATGGCCTCCTGAGATTGCGCACAGGCGTGATGTGGGCTGGCCCCCATGCATCCCAACACCCTCCAACCTCACCAGCTCCTTTACTCACGCTGAACTTCCCGTAGAGCTGATATGTGAGGAGGGGGTTGGGCAGCTCTCGGAAGTAGAGCTTGCAGAGGGAGGACACACTGTGGATGTCCTGAAGGAAGGTGGGGCCGGACAGTTCGGGGATCCTCTCACTGTCAAACTCATGCCTGAGACCACCAGGTCAAAGAGGAGAAAGACTCGTGTCAGAGCTGGCTCACCTGGCAGTACCCTCCCTCCCATTGTCCACAGATGGATGCAGCCCTCTTCCTGCCCTGGGCTCTTCAAAGGCAGAGAATTACTTCATCTGTAATAACCCCGTGTGCCAAAGACAGAGGTGCCCCATTTTACAGAGAAGCACCCTGAGGCCCAAGTGGAAGGTGCCCCTGCCTGTAGCTACCCAAAGCTATCTGATTCCAGAGCGTGACCGTGCTACTTCCACCAAGTTGTTCTTCACGAGGTCAACGGAAAATGTGGCGGAAATCCCTGCTCACAACTATCTAGTGGTGTCCCACGGCTTGAGGGTAAAAGCTCGATGCACAGGAACTCACGCCACATCTCTCACACCCCCAGGCTCCACACTCCTCACTCCAGGGCCTCCTGTCGGCCTCAGTACTCGCGCCTCAGTCCTTCCCACCTCTTAGACTGCCATGTGTGCCGTCTCTCCTCACTTCAGAACCCTCCCATGCAAAAGCCAAAGTCCTGACAGCTGTCGAAAAGGCCTCGCACGCTCTGCCCCCCATTACTTCTCCGACGTCATCTCCTGCTACTTCCCCTTTGGCCTGGCTGTTCTCTCCACCGTGAATGTTTTCCCATGATGTCCACATTGCTCGCTTACTCCCTTTCACCCTACAGAAGGGGCTCGTCCCCAAGAAGCCTTCTCAGCCCATCCTACTGAAAACTGCAATACCCCTCCCAGGTTTATTATGATCCTCCTTATCCTCAAATCCCTTGTTCTCCATAGCACTTGTCACCTACTAGTAAACTCTCATTTCTTTGTTTGTCTCTGCCTCCAACATGTGAGCCCCATGAGGGTGGGAGTCTCTGGCTATCTCATTAACCACTGTATCCCCACTGCGGTCAGGTTGTTGGGGTTGGTTCTTGTTTGGCATGTGGCAGGTACTCAGTGAAATTGATCCCTTTACTTCCAACGCTCATTCTGTTCTCACCTCTCAGGCCTTGGTGCAGGTGTCACTTCCTTGAAGAAGCCCGCCCTGCCTCCAGCCCCGATCTAACCCCAACCTATGCTTTCCCAACTCCCAAGATCTTCCCAACTTGGCACATGACACTAGGGATGATATTCAGTAAAAGTCTGTGGAGGAAAGGGATGGGTAGAGGGTCCTCACCGTAGCCTCTGGATATTGGATGACACGCCTGAGAGCCGGTAGATACCGTCCACCACCCCATGGGCCTCAATAAACTCAGAGCAGCAGCGAAGAACCTGGGGCACTGGGAGAGAGCATTGGGGTCAGGGCTGGACAGCTCAAATCCTGAGTGGGAGCAGTGGCCTAGGCAGGTGGCCCCAGGACCTCACCATCTTGGCCCGAATTGCTGAGGTGCTCTCCAAGGTCACAGCCAAACACCCTCTGCCGAAGGATACCTCTCTGTCTCAGGCGCTGCCGAGAAGGGCGGGAGCGCATGAAGGTGCGCAGGAGGCCGGCCAGCTTCCCACGCGGCCGGGGTACAGCTGCAGGGGGAAAAGCAGGCCACACAGGATCAGTACAGTTATCAGTCTGGTGGGAGGGAGGCGGAGCCTAACATCTTGTTTTCATTACCTGAGGTCAGAGAGGAGACACCCTGGGAAGCTGGAACACCACACAGGGGACCATCAGCATCTGTGGGGTGAATCGTAGGTGGGAAGGATGGGTGGCAGAACAAGAATGAAGGAAGGCCTCCCGACTTTGCCCCTGGCACTTACCCGCCTTGAGTCCTGGACAGGGCCGCTCTGTGAATAGCTCCACACACTCGCTGGGGAAGAAACCGACCTGAGGAGGCATCAGGGTCAGTGCCTAGGCTACCCTAGCTGCCGCAGGGCCCTAGCCCCACCTGTCGACTCCAATCCAGGCTCACCTGGAAGCCTCGCTTGCCCCGCCACCAGCTCCGATCTTCTGTGGGTGGCATGTCGATCACGGAGACAATGTCCCCCACCTGGGCGTGGGCAGATGAGAGAGTCAGAAGCAGCTAGGAAGTGGGGAGTACAGCTGGGGTCTGCCCCTTCCCCACAGCCTCACCTCGAAGGACAGCTCATCTGGTGCCTGGGCTGTGTACCGTTTCACCACATGGGCAGCAGCCACCGCAGGAATATTGAGCGAGGCCTCCTCGCTGAGGAGGAGCCGCCTGCCATGGTTGTCCAGCTGACGTGGAGGGTGGACGTGACAGGGAGAGCCCAGAAGGTGGTAAATAATAAATAAGAAAAAATAAGGAAAGGCTCTTCCATGCCCAGTGCAGGCCACCACTTGTTTCCCATCTAGTCACTCAGAGCTATTGGTAAAACACCTGAATTCATACCCCTTGCATAACAAGGCCCCTTCCTTCCCCTCACATGTCCCAGGGCTCCCTGGCCCTGAAGTCTTCCTGATACACTCATGTACCCTCATCCTCCATAGCAGACACTGCACATCTGTTATCTGAAAAGCTGCTGGTTTTACATGGATACAGAGTGTTTTGAGGGTTACAAGATGGGAGGGGGCATGGGGGAGTGGGAGAAGAGGTGAGGGGATTAAGAAATACAAATAGGTAGTTACAGAATAGCTATGGGGATATAGAGTACAATATAGGAAATGGAGAAGCCGAAGAACTTATACGCATGATCCATGGACATGAACAATGGTGGGGGGACTGCCTGAGGGAGCGGGGGATGCTGGGTGGAGGGGGACAAAGAGGGTAAAACCAGGACAACTGTAATAGCCTAATAAGTAAAATATAATTTTTTAAAATGAGGTTCAAAGTCAAATAAATAGATAAGTAAAAATTAAAAATTGCCCCGGCAGGTGTGCCTCTGTAGACTGAGTATCAGCCTGAGAACCAAAGGGTCACCAGTTTGATTCCCAGTCAGGGCACATGTGTGGGTTGTGGGCCAGGTCCCCAGTAGGGGGTGTGTGAAAGGCAACCATGATTTTCTCTCCCTTTCTCCCTCCCTTCCCCTCTCTTTAAAAATAAACAAACAGCTAAAGAACTTATAATATATGACCCATAGACATGAACTAAAGTGGGGGAATGCGGGTGGGGGGGTATGTAGGGCAGAGGGGAATAAAGGAAGGGAAGTGGGACAAGTGTAATAGAATAACCAATACAATATATATTTTAAAGAATAAACAAATAAAGTCTTTTAAAAAATAAAATAAAAACTTAAAAGCTGTTATTTTAGTCACTCTTAGCCAAGCCAAACCTATTTCTAACTGATACGCCTTGAAATTCTCACATCCCGCAGCCCAACACCTGCTAAAACACACATACGCACACCAGCGGGTACTGGTTCTCTCTCACAGGCATTAACCCGAGCAGACCCCGAGATGCCAGTGCCGCCTCCTGCCTGGCTCCCTTCCTTCCTTTGCCCATCCACACTCCCAGGCTGCTTCTTGGTCCTCTGACATCCCTCACCCACTCCCAACTCCAAGCCCTGCTGCCCGGGCCCACCTCCATCCAGGTGAGCACAGGCCCACAATTGAGGTTACTGTCCACCAGTCCTGACAGGGTCTCCAAGTATTGCAGCAGCAGTGGCACCAACATCTGTGATTAGATGGTCAGGGTGAGCTCTTATGAGGAGACCCCAAGAGAGCCCACTGCCCTTCTACACTGCCTCAGCTTGCCTCTAGGCAGGACAGAACTTCAATCCCAATGCACGGGTGCCACTCCACTGTTAAGTACTAAAATATTGTCATATCAGTTTGCACACAAGCTATGTCGAGCTCCTTTGTAGTTCCATTGGTCTGGCCATATTGACCCTCCCATGGAACACCCCAGAACTCCCCATGATCTTAAAACTAAAGGGACCCTCCAGAACCTTGCTGCAGTCCTAGGGGCCACTCGATTCTGATTGGTGGGACTCAAACCACACTCGTGTTTAAGTATTGATCAATCCCCCCTGCCTTAATGGTTTCACACACCCATGATGAGGGCACACCATGGTTGAGGCAGGGATGGGATAACAGGCGGCTTACCTGGGAAGCCCTGGCACCCTCCGGAGGTGGGGGAAGCTCTGGAAGGCAGGAAAATCTCCGGTCAAAAATGCACCGGTGGAGGTGGGCATCCAGGGAGAGGAAGTCATCATAACTGCGGAGAACTGGCCAGGAACGGCCCTGTGGGAGCAGGAGGGTCAAAAAGGAGAAGTGGTTCCATTTCACTGAGCTGAGGACCATGGCAACCAGTCCACCAGGCTAGATGAGAAGCAGGGGTGGCCTTACCTGACAAGTCACTTGCACCCCAAACACCAGCTCATTCTCCCCAGAGAAGCTAGAGCCTTCACGCTCCGGAGACAGCAGGAGCTGTAGAGGGAAAAAAAGGCCCAGGTGAGGGCCTCACTTTTGTTCCAGTTCTAACCTCTCCAGGTGGCACTATCTAGGGATGAGGCAATGTTCCCTAAGGGCAGAGCCTGGTGATGCCTCAGTCAGAGTACAGAGTCTTGGCACAGAGTACACACCTAACAAAAAGTGGTTGCTGAATGAATAGAGAAAAAAAAATGCATGAACAATGAGCAGCTCTCCCCTTCTGTCCTGCAACTCCTGTCACTGACTGCTCATATGGGTGGAGCAGCCAGTCCCAGGGACCAGTCTTAGGGGTAGGGTAGCTGACATTGCTTCAGGGTTGGGTGGGATCTCACCTTCCCACCTGGGGGCAAATCCTCATACCTGAATGTGGCCAAAGTCAACATTCTCATAGTGGAAATGGGCACAGTCAGCCAGCCGAGGGAAGGGACCTCGAGGAGCTGAGAGCCTGGGGGACAGTTGACACATCACTAGTGGCTCCTGTGCTTGGCCCCCCGTTGTGAGCTGAGCCACTCCCTTACTTCTCACCTCTTCCCAGGCTTCCCCTTCACACTGGGTGCCCCAGTCGGAGGTAGGGGCTGCACTGAGCCCTCCCCTGAGCCATCCAGGCTGTCAGTGCTGCGAGCCTGTGGAGCAGAAAAAAGAATCAGAGGACCTCAGAGATGGGAGCAGAGAGACAACAGGAGTATTGTTATCTTCCAGTCTGGGCCTAGAGGCTGAATCACTCTTTATACTGGAGTAGCAGGGGTGGTCAAGGGGAGGTGAAGGCCAGGCTAAGGACAGGCCTTCATCTTCCTGTGTGGTCTGGGGTGGGGGGGTGTAGAAGAGCGGGGGCCAGAGGTGAGGCAGGGAGAGAGCATGCTGGTACCATGTCTCTGGGTTAAAACTCCTCTTGTAGACCCTTGAGAGTACAGTCATCTTCCACTTGTGCCTCTCCACACCTCTCAACGATGTCTGTGCAATCACAGCTTCCGTTTTCTCAGTCTTCCTGCTCTCAGCCTCTCCCCTCTGCCAGCATCTTCACAGCAAGCAACAGTAGAACTTTCACACAACACAATCCTACCCATGTCTCCATAGATCATGGACCTTCAGTGGATCCCTGTTGTCTCGAAGATAATCCTCTGGTCTGTTTACCTCTCCACCTTCATCTCTCCTCATTGCCTCCATTCTTAGAGTTCTCAAATTTCTGAGCCCAACAAAAGCACCATTTTCTCATTTTCTTCTAGGCCTTTGCAAAGGCTGTTCCCTCTGCATGTAACACTCTTCCCTATTCTTTCACTAGGTTCACTCTTCCTCATCAACTCTCATGCTTCCTCCTCTCCAAAGTTCTCCCTGACCCTTCAGGTCGTATCAGTCACCTCTTCTGGACCCCTCCATCCTGAGGTTCCCCTACCCCAGGCTTGATGACTCTGCCTGGGTTTCCCCCATCATAGCCCTGAGCACTCTGAGATGTCACTGTTTGGTGACAAGCCCCTCTTCCCCACTGGACTGTGACCTCCCCAGGATCAGGGCCTGGGGCTGAGCCCTCAGCTACCCAGCATTGTCCAGCACAGAGGTAGGCACAGAATTGGTACTCCTCACAAATAGGGTTGTGTCTGACTCCTTGCTGGGTTCCAACGTCGTGTCAACCCAGTTGTCAGCGGGGGTAGGGTAAAATCTGATGAATAAATTAACCAGCTACCAGATGTGGACTCCCCAAACTGGGCTCTAGCTTCTCCCTCCTTCATATCCCTGCAACCCCAAGTTCTCCTTCATCTCCCCCTCAGGTCTGTTCCCCTCCAACCCATGAAACTCCCAAAGGCAGGATGGGACCTAACTCTCTGAGCTTGGAGCCTGGGCTTGCAGAGGTCTCAGTGAATGCTTGTTAGGTGATCGAATGAAGAAATAAGATGGATGAATAAGCAGGAGCAGCGTGGTGGAAGAGGGAGATGGAGGGGAGGGAGGATGAAGACAAGATGGAGAGGAACCAGCGATCAGTGCGGGGTTGGGGTTGGGGTGGAGTGAGGAAGACAGGAAGAGCTGGAAAGGCTGAGGTAAAGGTTCTAGCTGGTGGGAGAAGAGGGCTGGTTGAGAGAGACTGG
>PVKM010015472.1:0-27854 GCA_004027735.1 Carollia perspicillata
ACTCCCGTGTGGTCACGTGGCTGGTCACGTGGCTGGTCGCGAACAGAGCACCTGCCGCGCAGCACAGCCTCTGCAGGGGTCAGTGCTTTTCCCTGACACTGTGTTCCAGGGAGTAATTCCAATATGTTAATTGTGTACGCAGTATTTATCTGTAAAGTAATAAGCCACCCACATGGTGACTTTAATCAATTGATTTGTTTTTCTCTGTGCTTTTAGGACTTCCACAAGAGGCAGGCAGGAATCGTGTTTCAGTGGAAATAACAGGCTTAGGACTCAGGACCGGAATTTGGACTAAGAGTTATCAGTTTCATGACCTTGGGGAAGATATTTAAAATCTTTGTGCGAGACTTTTCACATCTGTAAAACTGGAAAAATATGTCCAACTGTGGCATTGTAAAGATGAAATAAAATGACAATTAAATAGACCCTGGTCCATACTAGACTCTCAATAAATGCCACTTTCACTTAAATAGATTTGGAAGGTACAGGTTTGGAAATAATTTGGAAAGCAAAGCGTTTGGGTGGAAAGAAGTATTTAGGAAAATGATTAAAGGCTATGGTGGACCACATGACAGAACACTGCTATTATTAGACATATTAAGACAATACTGTGCTCTACAAAATCACAGAGACAGGAACAATAATCTTCCTATGTAATCTAACCTTAGTAACTCAAAAAGAAACCCAACTTAAAAAAATGTGTGTAGACAGCTAACGATGCTGAAGACAAAAAGGCTGGGAATTGTAGGTGGCGTGGACTTAAAGGGTCTCTCCTCAGAGGTGGGTAGCTTTCAGCAGTGCATGCATGGCTGGGGGGGCAAAGCCACGTGGAGCCACTTACAGCCAGGCAAGGAAGAGAGTGTTGTCTGCCAAAGGCAGCAAAAGACACTGATTACTTGCCCTCTTCCTTGCTTTCTTGGATATGGTGGCATCAAAACAAGACAGTCACCCACTGATTTACAAGTATTTTATCCTATAAAGTCTGCTAAGTGTTGCATTAACTTTATTGCTTTTCTCTATTTCCACCATGCCCCTGCCCAACTCTTGCTTTGATTAACAAGTCCCCAGTCTTTTCAGTATGGCTTTGTGATGAAATATAACCATAGAATGATGAGTTACATTGTTTTCCATGTTTCCCTTTATAGATGAACGAAGCAGTCGATTCTTGTCATTTTTAAAGATTTTATTTACCTATTTTTATTTTTTTTATTTATTTATTTTTCTTTTTAAAAAATATTTTATGTACTTATTTTTAGAGAGAGGGGAAGGGAAGGAGAAAGAGTGGGAGAAACATCAGTGTGTGGTTGCCTTTCATGTGTCCCTCACCAGGGACCTGGCCTGCAACCCAGGCATGTGCCCTGACTGGGAACCAAACCAGTGACCCTTTGCTTCACAGGCCCGTGCTCAATCCACTGAGCTATGCCAGCCAGGGCATACCTATTTTTAAATAGAACAGAAGGGAAAGAGAAAGAAAGGGGGGGAAACATGGATTGTTTGCTTCTGGCATGTCCCTAACCAGGGACCTGGTCAGCACCCCAGGCATGTGCCCTGAGCAGGGATGGAATTGGTGACCTTTTGGTTTGCAGGATAACGCTCAACTCACTGAGCCACACCAGCCAGGGCGATGGATACTTCTCATTTTGATATTTTCCTTAATATTTGTTTTACTTATAAAATTATACAAGAATATAAAGCACAGTATACCCACCTTTATTTATTCACAGTATTTCACTGAGAAAGTATGTTTTCCCTCTTTTAAAAAGAAAGGATGAGAAAGTGGGAGGTGTAGAAAGATCACATTCAGGTAACATGTGAGTAGGATTAAACCTACAGGTAAGGAGTAGGTGTATGTGTGTAATTTTCCAGGTTAGGGATCTAGAGAAACTTGCCTCAGTTAAGAATTCACCAGCTACTGTACTTCTTTAGAGAAATTGCTTTAATTTTACACGTACGGTTCCTGTGACTTGCCAGGTGTATGTAAAGATCGACTACACGAGAGATTTCCTCGGTCTCATGGCACCAGGCGAGGCCTCCGCTCCAGGGGGTGCTCACACAGGTGTTGCATGCTTTGTTGTGGAGACTTAGATGGATGAAAACAGGTTAGGAAAACGTGTGGAGCTCTGGATTGCAAAGAATTTGGGAAGTGAGCACTGATTTTATTTTTTATTTTTAATCCTCACCCGAGGATATGTTTTCTGTTGATTCTAGATAGAGGGATGTGAAGAAAGAAAGAAAAGAAAGGAAGGAAGGAAACAAATAAATGTATGTCAGTGTGCTAGGAATCAAACCCATAACCTCTTGGCGTATGGGATGATGCTCCAACCAATTGAGTCGCCTGGCCAGGGCATGAGGACTAATACTAGTTTTTACTTGAATTCGACAGAGGTGAATTTTCCTTAACTACTTCTCTAGGAAGAATGAAAATCAAATTAAATGAGGCAACGTACGTGAAAGGGATTTATAAATAGCAATGCTGTATGTGAAGGTAAGGCCTACACAACAACAGTTGTTCTATGTTTAAAGAAGAAATATTCACCACTTTTATTAAGGTGGAGAAACTGCTTGCTTACGGAGTCCTTCCTAATGCCTCATCACTCTGAAGGGAGCCCTCAGGTGCCCTCACGGACTTCACAGACAACTCAAATATATTCCTGCACCTTCCTTTCCAATAGGAGACTAGTTCTTAAGGAATTTATTGAAGCACAATACACACAGGAGAACTGGATTTGTGGGCATGCATAGCTAAGTTTCTTTTGCTAACATATGAGCAGAAACTCCTCATTTTCCTAAAGTGTTTGGATTCCTTTTACTAGCTCTAAGTCTTTAAAATTGTCTTTATGGAGAGTAGGTTATTCCTATTGTCTTCCTGTGAAAAATGTTAATTCAAGTATAGAACATAGCACTCTTCATACTGAGAGCGTTTGAACCCAGCTCTTGAACAGAAATACAAAGGAAACCCTTGAAAGCAATGCGGATGATGGACTATCTATATCTAGGCCTTCATGTGTTTATAGTTTAAAAATCAGTGGGAAAATAATGATCAAAGGCAGGCTCATTCGTGCAGAAAACAGCGAGACCACTTCAGTTGCTCAGATTCTATAAAGAATCTCTGATTCAGATGGTTCACACAAAGCAAACATGTCTGTCGGGTTCAGAGTTCTTTCTGGCAATAAACGTCCAGTGTAAACAGGAAGGCTCTTGGGGCTCTTGTACATTTTAGAAACAAATTGTACTCATTGCTCAGCACTCAGAGCCATTTTGATTTTGTGACAAAAGTTGGAAGGATTAGTGCAAGTTTGGGTTTTCACTTCAATGCAGAGGTTGTGTACCATGACCAACAGGACCTTCGTCTGGATGTGCATCAGCAGTTTTAGTAAAAGAAGTGAAGGGCCCAATGCTATTTAGTATGTCCTTTGGAGAAGCTGTAAAATCGTATGACTATAAAAAACTGGATATTCATCATTACTAAAGACATGAACTAAGAACTCCAACTTATGGTGTGATCAGTACTGCACAGCAAGAATATTAGACAGCTTCCACAAAGTTGGAGTAATGTAATTTTCAAAGAAACTATCCATCGTATTTCGGAAACAAGGCCAGTGAAGCTTCTAGCAGAACCGACAGCTATTCTTCCTGATAAAAAGTACAGGATTGTGTCTAATTTCCAGTGGGAGCAAAGGCACACAGGACTAATAGGCACAATGGTGAAATCAACAGCAGATAACTACACCACCAAAATAATAACAATAATTTTTAAAAGGGTTCTGAATTTCCTCTGCTGAGGAGAGAAACCGTGCAGTTAGCAACTTACCCAGTAGGCTGAGAAAGAATTATATAGTTGAAGGGTAGAATGTAAGTGATAGCTTGCATTTTTGACATCTTTAATGCCTATTTAAAATCTGAGAATCAGGCATGTCTCTGAATCAATTTGAGTGGATTTTTCCACAGTATAAAAGGAAATCTCAAACACCATTTATATTTATTTGGACCCTCATAAACTATTGCCAAGATTTAGAGTTAAAAGCAAATTGTGGTTGGAGTAAGAGCACAAGTTTGTGGTTTGTTGTTGTTATTTTGGTTTGGATTTTTTTGTTTGTTTTCTTAAATAAACACAACCCACCAACCCATCTGCCTTCACCTTGGAAGGACCAATCCTTAACAAAACAAAACAAAACAAAACAAAACAAAACAAAACAAAACAAAACAAAACAAAACAAAACAAAACGAGAACGCTTTGGCCTCAGTATCATCAGGAAGCTAAAGCCAGAGCCCCTGAACTTTTCTTTCCTGGAAAGGGAAAGGTGGTGAGGGTGCTGCTTTGCTGCCCAGGGGCGCACAGAGCGGGATCCTCTTTTCCAGGACTCTGTTATTTGCCCCTTCTTCCCACCCCTTCCCCTAAGGTCAGAACAAGTTTGAGGCTTTTCTGGAGATAAAGCAAATGCTGTGGGGCCGGGTACTCAGAGCGGCTGCTGGTTTTGAAACGAGGCAAGGTTTGGAATGAGGCAGCTCCACCGCAAACTCTCAGCAAGAGCTTTGCTCGCGCTGCAGCGATTTTGTTCTTGGATTCAGAAAACCTTTCTCCCACTCCCCTTAGTTTTCTGGGCAGCAATTGCAGCCAAGTGCAAACATAGTATATTTTGCGCAAAGAGCCTGTAGAATGGAGGACCTGGGATCACCCCCCGGTCTTCCCCCAGCCCGGTTCTAGGTAGTGATGTCTGCGGAACCGTCCCCCAGCCCCTAACGCTGCAAACGCAGCCGCAGGTGGCAAGAGGAGCTGTCCAGCACCCGTGACGAGCCCCAGGGAGCCAGGAACCCCGCACACCCAGCAAGGCTGACGCTCGGCAACAGCAGTCGGCCCGAGCAGACGCTGTCCTCATTCAGTGCCGCCCGGCTGTGGGCTCCCTCCGAGCCCACGCGGCCTCCTGAGGCGGAGAACACTCCTCCCCACGAACTGCTTCGGCAGGATAGGTGCCAACATTTTGCCCCTTCTCAATTCCTTGTAAGCGTCTCCCCTGGAATGCGCGGGCTGGACCGGTCGGCCTTTCGCCAAGCCTCAGAAGTTCCTAAATAAACTCAAAGGAAGGCGGAAAAAGGACAGATATGGACCCTACCCGCCTCCCACTCGCTTCGTGTTTTCAGGCTTTCCCGAGGAGGATCCCCTCCTTTTCCGCGCCCGCCGGGCTGTCTGCTCCCCAGCAGCCTCTTCAGCGTGCGAGGGGTACGGCACTTGGGGTTAAGGCCCTTTGCTCAGATCTGAGCTATGGTGCACTCCTTCTCGGAGGAGGAGAAGGTGGGAGCGGGGAGGGCGCGCAGAGGACGGCAACGAAGTGTCCTCATTGCTCCTGAAACGTAGCGACAGGCGAGGCAGAGACTCCCAATGAGTATGATGGCGACACGTGATACAGGCGGAGGGAGAGCATGGGGGGGTGGTGTGTGGATAAAGGGAGACGGAGAGAGGCGGGCTGCAAGGAGGGAGGGGCGGGAGGAGAGAGGGAAGGGGGGTGAGACTGGCGCGCAGGCGGTGGAAGCCTCTGCCTCCCTGGCCGCGCGGGCCGCAGCCCTCTCCGCCGCGCTGCCCGCGGTCACACACTCGGAGCGTCTCCTCCAGCCAGAGCGTGTCGCGGCGTTGCGCCGAGGCGGGAGCCGAGGCGGCGCCAGGCCAGCAGCAGCAGAGGCAGCAGCCGGCTCCCTGTCCAGCCCTGCTCTGCCACGGAGCCCCGGCCCCAAGGTGCGGAGGCTCGCAAGTTCCCGCCATGAGCAGCGGGCTCCGCGGCTCCGGAGACACCGTCCTGGTTAGGCGCGATCGCAGCGCACCGCGGCTCCGACGCGCCTAACGTCGCTGTTCGCAGGTCCCGCTACTGCAGCCGCAGCTGCCACTCGCCTCCCGGCCGCCGCCGCCTTGGCCGCTGCACCGCCCTCGCCCTCAGCAGCATGTCTCGAAGGAAGATTTCGTCCGAGTCGTTCAGCTCTCTGGGCTCCGACTACCTGGAGACCAGCCCCGAGGAGGAGGGGGAATGCCCCATGTCCAGGCTCTGCTGGAACGGCAGCCGGAGCCCCCCGGGGCAGCCTGAGCCCAGCGCAGCCGCCGCCGCCGCCGCAGCCGCTCCGGCCCCGGCCGCCTCCGCGGTAGCCTCCGCTGCCACCGCCGGGGCCAGGAGGGCGCAGCGCAGGAGGCGGGTCAACCTGGACTCGCTGGGCGAGAGCATCAGCCGCCTGACGGCACCCTCGGTGAGCCGGGGAGGAAGGAGGGCCGGAGTGTCCAGAGAGAGTACGGGGTTCGGGGAAAGTTGGCTCCGGGCGAGCCAGGCGTGCGCGCAGAACCCGACCGCTGGGGGGCGGCCCGGCCTTACCTCCGCCAGGCCTGGGGTTCCCCTTGGCCCCGGGCACACCCCATCCCTGGGCTCTGGGGGAACGGGGCATTAGAGCAGGCTAAGGGAGTCAGACTTCGCTCTCCCGGGGTCTCCGGATTCGGGGGCTGCGGCCCACCTCCAGCCTTTCACCCTCTTCACCCTCCCGGCCTCGGTACTCCTCCGCAGCCACCTGTTTTCCTTCCCCCAAACTTTCCCAGGCGCTGCGTCCGCAGTTCCCGTTTCCGGGTCCTTCATCTCTGTTCTCCTCCCAAAGGGGTGCTTACCCCTTCCAGGAAACTCTTCCTCTCTCTTTTCCCACACTCTCGGTCTTCTTAGACTGACCTCCTCTGACATCCTTGGATTCCACAGCCTCTCTGCATTCTCTGTTGATTCCCTTCTCTCCAGTCTTCAGGAACTGGCTGTCAGACACTTTTTGAGTTGCTTTCTAAAGGAAAAGACCCTCTAACCTCTTTTCTCTTAATCTCATAGCCTGTTTTCTTATTGACCGAGCATGATTGGCTCAATCTTTTTCTCTGGGCAGCTGTGGTGTCTGGTTTTCTAAACTTCTCTGGTATTTCTTGTGCCCTCAAACCTTCACTCTGTTTTCCCTGAATTCTTCAGTGCTTACTCACTCTTTTTTTTTTTTCCCGTGCCTTCCTTATATTAAGATCTTCATACATATCTGCTGAGTAAATAAATGCCTTCCTAGCCCTCTAAACTTATGCCCATTTTGGGGTGTCTGTGTCAGCAGTTCCAGGTGTATGCCGAACTCCCCTGGGTTCTAGGCATTCTTCCAGAGCATTTCAGCTACCCTTGACGCGTGCCGTTTGCAGGAATGCCAGACCTTTACATCAGTCTTTCTCTGTCAGTGTGACCTCTGTTTTGAAGGCATCCGCACCATCGTAGATAGAATCCGAAGCGGCTGCAGTGTCAACCCTCCATCCACCTTTATTCCCACGGACTTCAACTCCTGGCTGCAGTTTACTCTCTTTTGGGACTTATGCTTCTTTGAAGTTTCCAAAATGAATCTGAACTTTGATCTTGTTTGACTACTCTTGAGTCTCCTTTTGAAAGTACTCTTGCAGTTGATGGGAGGATGAACCCGAGAAGGAATATGGCATCCCGAGGGGCTGGGTACTGACCCCAGGGAATCCTGCAGATATCCTGGTGGCCCGTGCATGAATGGGGCATGACTTTCCCGTTGGACGATGGAACTGCTCTTCTGTCATCTTCCTTCTCTTGTATATTATCCCTTTGGCTTACTATTCTGTCACCTCGTCCACTGATAAACCGGGGATACAAAACTTGGGATGGGTTGGCTACTGTCTGCTATTCTTTACTGCACGTATTTCCCAGGATGTGTGATTTTAGGAACTATTGATGCTGCAAGTTGTCGAACTGAGCGTTTATTAACGGAGTGCAGGAATCCCGCGCATTGGTAGTTTCGTGTCAGTGTGTACAGCACGTTTGTGCAGGGTGCTCATTCTCAGTACAACGGGTTCCTAGCTGAATACAATGATTTCACTGAAGATAATGATCAGTTTGGGGGAGGTCCCCCAAGAATTAGAACTTAAAAATGTCTGAGAGTAATGGCAGTGCCTCCTTGGTAATGCCCGACACTGTTCTTGACAACTTATGTGTAGATAAAATAGACAGAACTCAAGTATTTACTACCAAAACGAGAGGGAGGAAATACTCTCTGATTTTTACCTTTACACGTCAACTTTGAGTGACTCTGGCTTTTTGCTGGATAAAAGGCCCCTACCTAGGTAATGGTTTTTAGGGTAAGAAATTGGAAAATAATTAATGTAATGTAATATATGCAACAGCTATGTGTACTTGCCATGCTGTCTCTTCTATTTTGAAAAAGATCTGACCTGTCAGCTGGAATGCTCAGAATATACTGGTGAATATAGTGTAAACATCTTCAGTCTCACAGGGCATGTATAAAAAATTCTCCCTGGCTAACTGTATCACCAGTAGACCTAGCAATATGAAGAAAGCTGAGGTTGTATTTCAAAGCAGCGACTTGTTTCTGTGGCCCTCACCCCCCTTCTTCT
Source organism: Carollia perspicillata (assembly GCA_004027735.1). NCBI lineage: Eukaryota > Metazoa > Chordata > Mammalia > Chiroptera > Phyllostomidae > Carollia > Carollia perspicillata. The sequence continues at coordinate 8,411 of PVKM010015472.1, forward strand.
TTTATTGGGTAAGCTAGAACATTGCTTCAAAAGTTGTAGTAGACGCATCCTCCTAAAATGATAATATTCTGAACTTCTCCGAGAACACTTGTGGACACAGAATATGCCCCGTCTTTTATTAGAACCGAATGACTTTAAAAAAGCCTCTCAGAATAGTCATTACCAGGGCATTCTTAGATGGAATTTTCTAGGTTTTTTTTTTATTGTTGTGAGATTTCTTACATTCATTACAGTAGATTTCAGGGGAAATAATACTTGTATGGAAGCTCTCTTTTTCCTAGTTGCCTCATCATGGACTGTTGTCTCAATCACTGGAGATGTGTTCTTTATTCAGAGCAATTTGCAAGTAAGAAAATGGAAATGAATTTTATAAATACCAGAGTATTGCCAAGTAATTGAACTAGTTATTTGATCAATGGGATAGTCAGATTCTGATTTTGGTATTTTAAAAGTCACTTTTATATACATCAAATGTTGGTTATAAAGATTATAACACTTTATACCATTTTAATAAGAAAAGTAAATTGAATTGATAAAATTGAAAAAAATTCTGGAATTCAGGAGACCTGGTTGTCATTCCTTATTCTTTGGACAATTAAATATTTTGTATCTCTATGCATATTATTTTAAGTTTCTAGGATCCTTCTCATTTGTAAGATATTATTCTGAGGGCTCCTCCCTATTCTGGGGTTCTACGGCGATATATAATGTATTATCAAGGTTTTGATAAACTGCCATAGTGGCATATGAAAGAAAAATGAACACATGTTTTGAGTTTTAAAAGTCCAAGGGAGCCCTGGCTGGTGTGGCTCAGTGGATTGAATACTGGCCTGTGAACCAAAGAGTTGCCAGTTCAATTCCCAGTCAGCACACATGCCTGGGTTGCAGGCCAGGTCCCCAGTTGGGGGCGTGCAGGAGACAACCATACATTGATGTCTCTCTCCCTCCCTTTCTCTTTCCCTTCCCCTCTCTCTAAAAATAAATAAATAATATCTTTAAACAAAACTTCAAGGGAAGTAGATTAATTTCTTAAATATGGGCATTACATTCATATTTATGCCACTCAATTATAAAAGATGTTTGAGGACCTACATGTAGCAAGTATTGTGGAAAGCACTGGCAATGCAATAAAAAATATTGCCAGTGAAAAAAAATTTCCCAATCTTTGACCTTATATGACTTCTTTAATTATAGTCATTACTTTAAGGGAACTGTATTAAGTGAAATCATAAGAACTCCAGTTGTCTCGGGGATGTCTACAGCAAGTTTTATGTATTATCCACTTTGTGTAGTTTTGTTTACTGTGAATCTGTGGAGTGCAGCCGTAACAATAAAAATAAACCCAAAGACCTGACTTAAAGATGCATAAATCACTTATTATATTACTTATTTTGAAATAATTTACTTGGAAACACATATGGAGGAACAGCTTGGGATTTTACATCAAGGGTGAATTTAGTAACTCATTTATTTCTATTTTATTCTTATAAATGAGTGTTGCTTAGAATCCTTTTACTTTGACATTGGTTTTGGGTTTGCTAGTGTCCTGTCAGTGAGGATATTCCAGGAGACCAGCTGAAGGGCAAGGCTTCCCTGGTTTTCTTGTCAGAGGACTACTGGCTGTTACAACCCTGCAGGTGGCTTTGAAGGTACTGCAGAGAAGCTACAGAGAGCAGAGTGGCAGGAAGAAAAGTAACAGACGTGGATGGATGACAAGTGAGGGGAGGAAAGCTGCTGACGGAATAGTCCATGAACTTGGGAGAACAGTGAGCAAAGACAGGAAATGAAGGGAAGTCTGGATGCAAGTACCAAAAAAGCAAAAATGATTTCATTATTTTGGGAAATGTATTACATTGGTATAAGCCTATGAAAAAGTAAAAGGACATAAATATATACATTTGGCCTCCCCTGATATTACAGACAATTAGTTGTCTGACATGAACTATTAAAAACGCCTTGAGAATGTGAGTGTAACTGCCATGTAAATGATGAGAAATACATAAAATATATTTGTGAGGTAGGATATTTGATAAATTCCTCCATCTTAATTGAAATTTTTATTATTTTTAGTTTTAAAGATGTTATTAATTTATTTTTAGAGAGAGGGGAAAGGAGGGAGAAAGAAAGGACAGAAACAGTGCGTGGTGGCCTCTTACACGTCCCCTACTGGGGACCTGGGCTGCAACCCAAGCATGTGCCCTGACTGGGAATCGAACCAGAGACCTTTTGGTTCACAGGCCCGTGCTCAATTCACTTGAACCACACCAGCCAGGGCTTAATTGAAGTTTTTAAAATCTGGGCTCAACTTAGCTAACAAAGTCTTGAGTAACACATTCATTACAATTAGGACATTAAACAAAATGTATTCCAGTCGTTTAATGTTTTCACATTTGTAAAAAATAGATACTGTAATTTGGAATCAGAATTTGAAGGCCGTTTCTTGCTTTTCTCTGCCTCAGAGTTGAGAGAACAAGGGTCCAGAGTTTGAGTCATGGGTGTGAATACCTGCCTGCTGAGCCCCTTTCTAAATGGGAGGCCCTGGGAACACCAACTCTTCTCTTCTCGGAGCCTTAGTTTCCTATTTTGTGAAATAGGAATAATAACAACCTTGTCGACTTGTTGTGAAAGAAGAGGGATATTCTTTTAAAACGGCTTGAACCCAAGAAATGATAGTTTTGGGCTGAGATCCATTAATTTCAAGTAAATTTGAATGCCTCTAAATGATCTAATATTTCCTTTTTTTTCTCAATAATTTACTTGCTAGTAACCTTGTGAAATAGTTCATGGGTTAACTGATGTCAAAGACCTAAGAAAGAAAAAAGTGATAAGAAGGAGTTTATTTTGTGGGCATTGCCCAGTTAATCCACTTAAAAAATTAGGCCTGGGGTTCCTCTTTGGCTGCCTGGCTGTGGCTCCTGGGAGCACGTAAGCCTATGTGACCGTTGCAGCTTCTGACGTTCCTGCCAAACAGCAGAGTGCTACGTGGCAATAGGAAAGCCACTTCTACAAATTTTGTAAGAGTACAGGGATGTATATACTTGGTAGAATGTAGGTATTTCACAACAGATTACTTTTAAATTAGAAAAAATTAGATAGGTGAAAGAGAAACTTTATTTCATTTGCTGGAGAATTTCAGGCATCCCCCACCCACTGTGTTCAAACTGATTTGTACACGCGTTCAAAGGGGCAGGCTGTGAGACGCAGCCGTCACCCAGCTCAGGGCAGTTTTGTTCTGTGTACAGCACTGGGTTCTTGTTTGGCTACCAACTCAGTTGTTAAGCCTTCATTTTAAAGCTAAATATTGACAGTGGGAAATAACATACATACTTATTAGTTAGAAGGTACAGGGGATGAGAGATTACATATTCTTTTTAGTATATGTAATCTATCTACCTTGAAGGACCCTGAACTGTGTGGGATGTGGACTCAAGTGTTGTTATGTATTTTCCTCCTCTGGATCATCATAGCTGTTTTCATTCATCTTGGGCTTGTCCTGTTGCTTCTACATACGGAGCTTAACCTAAAATTTAAAAAATACATTTTATTGAATATGATAATAAAATAAATGCATTATTTCCAGATGTATACATTGTTCATCATGAGTTAGCAAGAAGGTATAATGATCCCTTTTGGAACTTCACACACATCTAGAAAAAAATTAAGTGGCCTAAGCAGGGAGAACATTGGCAAGGGCCACCTAATGACTAGGTTGTCTTTGTTGGCCTTTGTTTGACACATGAGCCAGTTTTCAGCTCAAAATTGAAAGTTCCTATTTTTAAATCCTGACTCTACCCTCAACAGTCTTATGTTTGTGTCATATTTAGCACAATTCCTAATGGATGTTCAATAAAATGCTCAGAAGAGATGAATAGATGCTTTCATTTCATCATCTAATTGCATTATTTTTCTTATGTTTGATGTTTTTTTGTGTTTTGCTTGGTTCTATCAAACAACATAGAATTTCTATCCACTCTGTGAGAGATGAATTCAAGTATACAAACCTGTTTGAATTTTACTGACATCTGCTCTTTGAAGCAAAACTTCAGAATGAATTTGTGCTAAAAGAGAGAAGATGGGGTAGTGACCTTCCGGTTTTCGTTAGGTGGCCCATGTATATTTTCAGAGTTAGGTACATGAAACGACTCTCCTCCAATCTCAAATGAGAGAGAAATGCTCATCAGCAAGTGGGCTGCTGTTGCCAAAAAAGCACTGCTAAGAGATGGAATGACGTCGTCTTGGTCCCCAAACGCCATTTCGGGACAGAATCTGAAGATCTAGAGTTAAGTGCTTTAAGCTCAGAGCTCCTAATAAAATTGAAAATTCCAGCCTAGAGTGATTTAACAAGTAGAGGAGCTGGAAAACCTCTGAAGACTGGAGATGTGTGGAGCTCGTGTGGGCAGTTGAGAAAGAGTGAACATTCTTGTAAATAGTGAGAAAATCAGTTCCTAATACAGGCTTTATTTGAGACTTATTAAACAGTCCTTCATTTAAGCTAGTGGTTATCAAACTCAAGTGAACATAAAAAATACCTGCAAAAGATGGTTAAAATGCAGATCCCTGGGCCTCCGTCTCAGAGGGTGTGGTTTGATAGCTCTAGGGAGGGATCTGGACTTGATATTTTAAACAAAATTCTAGTCTAGGTGATTGCTAGGCACACCAAAATTGTGCCTCAAGGTGACCGAATTCCACACCTTCAGGATTACTGATCTCAATTCACTGAGCTCCGCAGACTGATGTCTTTTGAAAGAGTGACCCTGGAAGCGTCATTTGAGGTGAATATCTCCAGGTGCATTTTCACCTAAATAAGGAGGAAATGAAGGTGGTGGCTTGGAGCACATCCCATGGCTGTATCCTTTGTGTTCAAAAAAACCTTGTTGGTGGTGTGGCAGATCACCATTTGTAGTGTTAATTTTTGTAGTTTCTCCTGTCATTTGTCCTGAGGATGCTTTGTCAGCTCCCTGAAGTTCAGTAGGTCCCATGTCAGCTGTAAGTGCGCTATGGCCCTTTCCTCAAAATAAAGGAACAACTATTCAAAATGTTGAGGATGGTAGAGGAAGGAGGGGGAAGGGTCGTTGCGAGGGTCAGTGCATAAGTTTCTGTGTTTTTCAGAGTGAAATTGATACTACATTTCTCAAACGCTCTATGCACTGGCTCATTCTGGAGCAATTACTTATTCACATGTCTATGAAAATTATTTTTAAAAGGTGAAGGGAGAAAGAAACAGGTCTGGATGTCAGAACATTGGCAGCCCCGTGGAAGTCCTGGCGTTGCCTTAGCTGCACGTCCTCAAAGTCCGCTCAGCTCCTCTTCCGTTCCCTGTGCTGTGTTTGCTGTGCGAGTCTGCTGTGCCCGGCGGAGGAAATGCGGATGGTCTCAAGTGTGCGTTCATTCCTTATCGGGCCTATGCTTTATGCCTGTGCTTCTTCACCTACGGACTCTCCAACTTAATGTTGGGGGAGAACGGTTTTTCTGATTAGTTTTGTGCACGAAACACACACATCCATTTTGTTTTCTGTCACTGCATTTCCCCCCATATGAACACTCAGTTACTGCTCACGTCTCTCTATTAGGACTTACTGTTTTGTCTGACTTTGGTTTATTGTGCCTCCTAAGGCAGAGATTTATCTATGCCCCTATGTAGCAGAAAGTCTGATTTATAATGGCACTCCATAAATGTTTGTTAGAAGAATGAGTACATGAGTGAATAAGTGCTCGTGTAGTTTGTGAGGTATCTGGTGATGCTCTGTAGGCATCGCCAGATGCCTTTGATGACTTTGTGCTGTTATTTTTTGTTGATTACTTTAACCGTTCTGTTTGTAGCTCTTCCTTAGACACAAACAAGAATAAATATAGTTGTAACATTTTTGAGAATGCTTCACTATACTCTCTAGATGGAATGCCAGTGATCTCTAACTTTGGTTAGTGTGATGATCTTAGAATGCTTGCAGTCTCAGCAACGATTTGGGGACGCATGTGTTCTGGCACTTGTGAGTGTGCACTAGCTCTTACAGAGACCGGTGTCTCTGTGAGGTATAGGGATGGGTCTCCACCGTGCTCTTTTCTTCACTGTTATTTCAATGCATAGGAAAACTGACGTTGTCAAACACTCTACTACATAAAAGTCCCAGCACATCAGCATGTCCACACATCTACCCCACAGTAATTGTTATAGACAAATAATGGTACCAAGGGGACAGAGTCTTGGGGAAGTGTCATAAAATTAGAAACTGATGATTTAAGAAATGGGCAGGGAAAGTGACCAGGAACAGGAGGAAGTATTAGTGGGTATTTTTGAGTGCCCAGCTGAGTGTGGAGAGAATGAATTTGTAGCCTAAGCTGAGCGGGTGAGTATGATTTGGGGAGGTATAAAGTGGGGAAGGTATTTATTGTATATTAAAAGGCCTGTATGTCAAATCACATTTGAAGTGTTTAGGGAAAATCCATTGGAGTGGTGATGTCTTGGTAAATAATGGGAGTGAATGTCAAATGAGGTAGACTGTGACCTTCAAGGCATTTCTAGCCTTTTTGTATTGCCCATGTATCTCATAATAAACTTATTTAACATATATCTGGGTCTTATTCTTTTTCTACTCAGTTAATTGTCTTAGAATAGCTGATTGATCCCCCAGGCTACCCACCTTCCACCAAATCAGAATTGGTAACTGGTAACTAGTTAGTCTTTGAGAAACTCAGGGCTAATTTATTGATTAGTATTTATGTTATGTTTTCAAAGTTAGAACTAATCCTTGAGAAATACAAGGATATTCAGTTGTATCATTCAATGCATTATTTACGGGCCTTAGTTGTTACACAGGAAGGTTTCCTTGGCTCAGATTTGATAGGACATTGATTGTCGAATATAAGAGAGTCTGTTGGGTTTGGGTAATGGGCGGCTACCAAAAATTTTCTATTATTTTGGAGAGCACAGCAGATATTTTCTTCTCCAAAAGATAAAAAGTAGTTTGGCGAGTCGGACATTCTGATGAAGTCAACTATCATGTATGCAGTACCAGTTTGTAAGTAGATGGAAATCAATAAAATAACTTAAGAGTTGAACACTTTTCATTTTGTTAATCAGTCTCTGATAATCCCATAGACTCTCTTGTGTGTTTCAGTGACTCAGTGTCATTACTGAGAGTCTTAAATATCCCTGTGCTGTGCAGGTGTGGACATCCTGGTAAGTGCAGTGTTTTAGGCGATCCAATCCTTTATAACAGGAACATTCTCCTACATAGAAACACCGAGGAACTGAATGGTTCTTGTGGTCTCAAAGACTTAATATGCATACTCGATTACTGGTACTCCATCAGGGAGTCTCTCAGGCAAAGGGAAGCAAATTAGGAGTGGATTTTAACAAAAAAAAAAACCCCTGTAGAGATCTGTGCATTATTTGGTTAATGTGCTTGCTTTGTGTTCTTGAAACGTGCCTGTTAGTGTGTGCGTGTGTGCAGGGTGGGAACAGATGCTGCGATTCAATAAATGCCGCATTCTGATTTTTGGTTTAATTTGACTTTGGGGAAATAACTTTTCTGTCTTCCTTCATCTCTGAAATCATATATAATAATACTAATCTCTCACTCAAGGGTAAATACATCATAAAATGTGAACAGTGAATTGATGATATCGTGTTTACCATTATTAATTTCTTTATTGTACTGCTACACTGATTTCTTGAGCACCAAGGCATTGGTTAAGATTCCTTTTCTCTCTACATTCTGGGAAAATAACAGGTTTTGCAGTCAGATACTAACTCCTGTGTTATCTTGTGAATTCTTGGGTAAGTCTTTCAGAGGCTCAGTTTCTTATCTATGAAATGAAGGTAATAATTTATAGAATAATGAAAATTAAAAGTACAGTGCATAGCACAGTATTTAGAATACAGTAGGCAATTAATTAATTTTGGTGTCTTTAACTCTGTCTTATCTTACAGATCTCCGTGTTGGTTATCACTTTTCCTGATACCTTATTATCATAGCCACAATCTTTGGCAAAACCTCTAAATATTTTCTTTCTTTAGAATTCTTGTTTAGCACTATTATGTTTTTATGGAAATATTTTGAACATTTTTTGGGTGTATAACATTTTAGGATTATAAAATACCCCAGGAATTCCTTCCCAGAAATCGTTAAAACAAATGGGATCTTACTGGCAACTTATTTATTCACATGCTCACTCTTCGCATTCATTCATTCAGACAGCATTTATTTAGCAAACGAGAACTTAGTGATTCATTCAGCATGTACTCCGTATGTGTTAAACACACTCATAAAGTGAGGCATTCAGACAGAAATTGGTAGTCCTTTTGGATTTAAAAAAACATGAAATTGCACTTTAAAAACTACCAAATAATGTGCCCAACAGCTATTTCTACTCCTTGCCCCTTCTGTCTCTCCTCCTCATTCTGCCTGGACGCTTTGTTATTTGGCATGATGAGGACAAAGGGAGGGTCTCTAGACAAAAAGACCGGTTGAGCATGTAATGATGGTGATGATAACAGTGTGGATTTATCAGCTCTTACCAGGTATGCCCACGAAGTAGTGCAGGAGTGACGCCTTGCCACAGTCTACAAGGGATCAGGGCCTGTCTCTCTGATCTCACCTCCCCATGCTCTAACCTGTACCCCAGTTCTGTAGTGCACTCCTTGTACGTTTCGGGCAGATGTCATCTTGCCTCAGGACTTTCGTCCCATTCCCCATGTCAGAAATCCTGTCTGGCTCCAGTTTTCCATATTATTGGCTCGTTTGTGGCTTTCTGGTTTCTGCTCAGGGTCACCTCATTAGACAGCAGCCCTCTTGCACTGATGATTCTTTCTCACCGTGCTGTTAATTTCCATCCTAGCACTCACCACCAGAAGTTATCTGTGTGTGTGCTAGTTTACTTACGTGGTACCTGTACTCCCTCACTGTAATGTAAGATCTGCAAGAGCAGGACCTTGTCTGGATTGCTCACAGTGGCCTTGGCAGTGCCTAGGCTAGTCCTGGATCAAGGTCGGTTCTTAATACATCTTTACTGACTCAATGAATGTGTCATTTTGAGAGAAGTCTTGGCACTTGAAAAGAAGGAGCCTACTTTTTTTTTTCTTCTAAACAACGTGTAAGGTGAGAGAAGGACAAATTACATGTGTTAGGCAAGTACTACGGACTCAGCATTTGAAGTGTTTTCATAATATGTATCATTGGACTTTCGGAATAATTTTATAAGAGATTCAGAGAAGTTGAGTAACTATCTGGTCTACGATCACAGAATTAGTGATTGAGCTAAGATTAGAATCTTCGTCTGTTTACCTCCAATCTCTGTATTCCTTTCACTACTTATGTGTTTCAAACCCCCGGGAGTGTGGTGGACATTGTGATTTAATGCCTAGATGCCACTTTAGGCGTGAAGGGCTTATTCACCTAGATGCTAGGAGTGCTAGTGACGGTCGTCCTCAACTGTCAGTTCCTAACATGTATTGCCTGCACTGAGGAGAGCTGCCTTGCCCAGGGTCACACTCCACTCCAGTGACCCAGCCCCAATTCAGCCAGCTCTGAAATTAGAACTCCAGGTAGGGTCAACTGAGACGGTATCACAGTCCAGCTTCTCCCCGTTTCCAATCTTGCTTCCTTCTGCACTCTTTCACAGGTGTGGATCCCAAGAGCACTCCCTAATAAGCTCTCTGCACACTGACCTTTTCAGAGTCTGCTTCTCAGGGAACCCAACCAACAGTAGTGTGTTTGAGAACCATGGTGACATTAATAAAAGTGCAAAAGGCAGCACCAAGCAGGTGACATTTGTAAGAAGTAATAATGATAACCTCGGATTTGGAGTTTTTGAATTTAGGTGTAAATGGTCAGCTCTGGACCATGGGCTTCATATGACTGCATCACCAGCTCATCGCATTGTGGGCAATCGCTTGATAAATAGACAATTGAAGATTTGGGATTGGAGTTTGAGTAAGAGTTGATGGAAGTTATATCGAATAGCTTGAAAATTGACAAGCTCTCTGAGTAAAAGAGAGAAAAATAAAAACAACAAGAGAATTGAGAAGCAGTATACTCAGAGAATCAGAAGAATATAGGTGCCAGAATGCTTTGTTTGTTTGTTTGTTTGTGGGGTGGGAGGTGGCTGGAGAGCATCTGAGAGCTGATGGTTGATATTTGTGAAGTGATGACGACCATTTAAGGATGGTACTTTCAAGCCCAGCTTGAATGAGGTTGCTGGTGGCTTTAGAAAAGCAATGCCAATTCTGCATCTGAGGTAGAAACCTATTTAACAAGGTGTAAAGAGGGTATATATGATGAGTAAACAAATGATGTGATGGGCATACATTTCTTGTCCAAGGTGTTTGGCAATAAAAGTAAAGAGAGAGAGTTGGCAGGGCCTCTGGGGCCACATCCAAATTTATGAAAGAGGTAGAGAAGAAAGATAACGGAGCAGTCGAAGAAGTTGGAGATGGTTGAGATAAATAGGCTTCGGGAAAGGATAGGGTTATCTGGAGCTGTTCTTCCAGCCCCTTTGCCAAGAGTGAGGGCCCTTCTTTCTCTGTAGCCAGGGGGAATGCCTCATGGCATAATGTGTGCATAGGGCAAAGGCAGCCGTCAACTTCGGTGTTATTCACCCCTAACACATTACAGTCTTGACTCAGTTTTGTCACTGTAACTCAGTGGTTGGTCGTAGTTTCGTGTAGCCAAGGGCTGTGAGAGTTGGAGTGCCGTGCTCTCAGCCGTTCCCCAGCTCTGTCTGTGCCGCGGCACCTGCACTGACCGGGGGCTGTCAGGGGAGGCCAGAATTGCCGCTGATTAACCCTCCAAAAATTTGTGTGCTCACATTATAAAATGTGCATTTTTCATCTGCACATTCCACTATAGATACTTTTGGATTGTCTTATCAATCTGAAAACTTCAGATTTTCTCTTATTCTTCTAAAGATAGGGTTTTTTATAAATTGAACACCATGTGGAGGGAACTGTTTTTGATTTGTGCTTGTATGGTTAGCTTGCTCTCTTTTGCTTTCTTAAAGTAATTATTGATCTATTGATTTTGGAGAGAGAGGAAGGTGGGGAGAGAGAGAGAGACAGACAGACAGACAGACAGACAGACAGACATTCTGTGCTCATTTGCTCTAACAAGGAATCAAATCTGAAAACTTGGAGTTTGGGATGACACTCTAATCAACTGAGCTACCCGGCCAGGGCTCTTTCAGTTATAAAGGTAATTTGAGACATATATTTTAAAGATATAACCCCTGTTCTTACACTCTCTGTGTCTGGTATGACTTTGTTTAGTGTTAGAGCACTTTGGACATTGATGCAGGAGGTCACTAATGGAAGGAAGTCCCGAGTCCTTAAGAGCTATGTGACCAAGACTCTACTTTGTTGTTGGGTTGAATATATTTTACACAATTGAAAGGTGATGTGGAAGGTAAAATAAGGACAAGCAGGATATACACAATCGAATGTATGTTCTTGGCTCTCTCCCTTTCCTTTTCTGGGTACATTTTACTTAATTTCATTAAGCAAGGATTTCTGTCTGTTTTACTCACTGCAAATGCCAAGTCTACCAGTGCCTTGCACATAATAGTTGATCAACAAGTGTTTGTTAAATGAATAAATTTAAAGAGAATATAAAGACATTTATTCTAACTATACTATACAAATATTGTAAGAAACAAGATGACACATTCATGCACTTTAGAAAAATATCAATAATAGTAGCAAAACAAAATAGACATAACAGAATCTACAAATGTAAACAATCATTATGTTCTGGCTTTTACTCCTTCACCATATTTTTAATATCTGCCCACTGTGCGTGCTTGCTTCTGTTGAGCCAGCAGGGAAGGGCTGTGGAGTAGAGCATGGCTGTAGTTATCTGCAGAATTAAAACAAAAAGTTCTGGATTTTCCTTAAATATTCTTGTAATCTGCTCCTCCAGTCAATTTACATTACATACTTGGAGGAAAGAGTAAGTTTTTTCTGCGTGATCTAACCCTGACAATATTTAAAAAAAAATTTGACATTAGTTCATTAAAGAGATATTTGTTGTTGGCCTTTTTTTTTTGCCAGGAATTTGAGATTGTCTCAGTTATATGGGGAAAATAGTTATCTCCCCCACCCCCATTTTTTCCTTGTGATTCTGTTGAAAACATTTTGGGAATGATATTTCAGAAAGATTTTATCTTTCTTCCAATCTCATTCTTGTTTAAACTCTTCCCAAGGGAAAGCAAGAACTTTTGGAAGACAAATTCACATCCAATGATAAATTTAAGGAGAACCTGTCACTGTACTAGTGAGAAGCCTATAATAATTCAGTAAGTTTCTGTAGACCTTAGGAAAAGAAAAAAAATATCTGTTGAAATGCTTGTTGTTTATGATCGTGCAGTGCAGGGTCACTCTGTGTCTAACTTCCAATTTCATTTTTTCATGCGTGACTGGTTTAATTTGCTTATGAGAGATATTTTGATTTTTGAATGTTATCTTACTAAAGATTTTATTTTTAACTTATGTAATTTATGTATTTGTTTTTCAGAAAGGAAAGGATGCAGGGATTCTTACATATTGTGTTTTTATCATAGCATTTACAGTTGTAAACCTCAGTTCATTTTAATAGTATTTTGAAATCTATCTAATCTATTTACCTATTTCTGTATATGTATGTATGTGTCTGTTTATCTATCTACTATTTGTTATGTAGGGCAGAAGAGAAACAATTCTTCCATTGGATTCTGAGTTTAAAAATACCATCCAGTAGAAATCTGGAGTAGGCATAATTAACTCTCATTATGTCTTTTAAAAATTTGCCGCAAGTAACAAAAATGTATTTTACCTCCTTAAAAAGGGATCTGCATTCAAAGGCATTTGTTATAAGGAGTAATCATGAGATAATTGTGTTGTACAGGAAAAAAGACCACGGGAAAGAGTAAATTTTATCTACAGGCTATTGTAATTCCATCTGAAGGTTCAGACAGATATGAGGAATTTCTAGTGTGGACCCTGGAGAAGAGAAATTTCTTGTTTTCTTCCTGATCAGTTAATGCTTTGTAGACCTGACAGTCCTTGTAAGCTGTAAAGACTCTTTGTGTATGTGTATTGTTAGATTATTGCCATTGTAAGTACATTTCAAAGAAGACCAGTCTTTCCTTTTGTTCTGAATGAAATTCTTTTTTTCCAAAAGTGCGCTTATAAAGCACAGACCTGGCTCCCCTGCTGAAGGAGTATGGATGGGATTTATCTGTAGCTTGCAAGGGCCTAGCTTGTGAACGGTGGTGTGGAAAGTGCTTTCTGGCTCTTTCCGCATTCGGGCAGTCCTCTCTTTAGCTACATTCTTGCTTGGCATGGGAGTGGGGGAAGACGGAGGAAACCAAATATGATGAAATCGCAAGTGTGATTTTTCGCTCTCTGCCTCTTGAGAACAATCTAGGTCTCGAATATCTAGTTAACATAGATATCGAATTATTTTGGGCATAACAATGGAGTATATGATCTTAACGATATTAACAATTACTTCAGCAACTCCATTGGACATGTAATTGGAAAAAGCATTTTACTACACGTTACCCCGAGAGGCACAATAATTTTTCAAAGAATACATATGAGTAAGTCATTTTCAAATATGGGTCCATAAAAAAGTTACCATTATTAAGCTATAAAATATCAGTCTGCAAATATGAATCTGAAATAGTATCAGAGCACTAACTTTGGTCATCAGAAAAGGTATTTAGCTATTTGATGTGATTTATAAATCAAATCAAGGTACATGAGGTCTGTCTGGAAAAGTCCAGCCATTGTTAATGTAATGGGAATGGTTTGTGCAACATCAGTGTAACCTGGCAGCCAAGGAGAGTGGACTGGAATGTGCGTGTGTGAACAAGGGTGACTTCACTCTACTAGTCAGTGGGAGCGGTAGATGTCGTTGAGTGAGCATGTGTACTGTGTGGCCACCACATTCAAAATGACTGGGCGAGTAGAGCAATGAGTCAGCATCAGATTTTGCGTTAAGCTTGCGCCGTTCCTCTGCAGAGACTATTTGGATGATTCAGAAGGCCACAGCTATGGGCATCTGGTGGTTGACAGCTTCATCACAATAACACACCACCTCATGCATCCCATCTCGTGCAGGGTTTTTTGGCAAAACATCAAATCACAAAGGTGACTCAGCCTCCCTAGAGCCCAGATTTGGTGCCCTGTGGCTTCTGGCTTTTCCCTAAACTAAAACCACCTTTGAAAGAGAAGCGATTTCAGGCCATCAGTGAGATTCAGGAAAATACAATGGTGCAGCTGATGGCAATTGGGAGAACTGTGTGAGGTCCCGAGGTGCCTACTTGGAAGGGGACTGAGGTGTCATTGTCCTATGTACAATGTTTCTTGTTTCTTGTATCTTGTATCTTCTTCAATGAATATCTCTATTTTTCATATTACATGGCTGGCTACCTTCTAGACAGACCTTGTACCAGCCTGAAAACATTTTAAAAACCTAAAATAACAAAATGTATTTTTTTGCTCTTCCAGAGTAACTAATAGAAGCAAAAACAAAAGCATATCACAGTAAAGCACGTCAAAGTTTTTACCTCGATGTTTTCTGCTGGTTTAAACTCGGATGTATTATGGGTTAAGGCTGGGGAAAAATGGTAAAGTGAGGATATGTACTTTTGGCAGTCTCTATTTTCAACCTCTCTCTTTCTCTCTTGATTTTCTATATCACAACCTCAAGAGCTGCTTTGCGTCTCCCTTGTTAGGCAAATTGGACTGTGTACATTTTAAATACCCATGCTAAATTATTAATTGAAAAATACCTCCCTTAATTTTAAGCACCTTTGCAGGAGTGGCAAGTGAGATTTTTGGGAGAGGACTGGGGGATGGATGGGAGGGAGCTAGCTCTTTTGGTGCTCCTAGAATTGAACCTGGTGTCTGGCCCCACAAGGATCTGGCTGTGTGAATGACTGTATAGAAAGGGTCTGGGTATGTCTGGGTGCTTCTCAGGCGGCCATCTGGAGATCGCTGTAGCTATAGTAAATTATTCAGTGTTCTTGGTCTGTCGGAATAACATAACTCTATTGGGAGATATAAACAAAATAATATATAACGCCTTTGATTGTGTGGCATATTTATTAATTTTTATCATAAACTGTTTTCTGTTGTTTCAAAAAACTATTACTACTTCCTCAGGATTCATTTTATATAAGGCTCACAGGACCAAGTGTGGCTGATGTTGTCTTTATGTTTTATGATGTTTGGAGATTCCAGAGATGCATAATTCATGAATCATGTATGTTGTGTCAATTACGGATGCCCTGGCACTTGGTTTGCCTCGGAAATGCCAGTGAGGAATCCTTATGTATGCAAGGAAATCAAAAAATTTCTTTAAGACAGAAAAAAGAGAGTGATATCTAATCAGTACCTTGTTCCTAAGTATTGTGCCATGAAAATTCTCTGTTGTTTGGTGTGAATGTGTGTGCCCAATTTCTTGGGTCAGTGTTTGACTGATATTTATAAAACTGAATGGCAAAGCAAGAAATTTAACATCATGTGGCATTCCAGAAAGAATTTGAGAAATTACATACCGCAGTGCCAGAAATATCTCCCCTGCTCCGTCGGCAGGTGTTCTCAATACCCACTTCTCACTCATATCCTCGCACTGTCCCCTTTTCCCAGCTACTAATCATCCGTTAGGTAATGCGGATGATAAACACATGGCTAGGAACACTGCAGGGTTAAAAATCTGCTTCTCGTGTAAGCAAGGTTCGATGTCTTTTGTTAGAGTTCTCTAGTGAACTCCACAGCAGTTTGTATTATCATGGCCATTTTTATGATAGATGGCTTATTTTGAATAGTTTTTAGTATAAGCAGACTTCAGGAGAATTGTGAAATACCAGGGCCTTCCACCAGCTATATTTTTAATACCTGAGAACATAAAGCATTAGCCCTACACATATATACATATACACACATATACACACATGTGTACATATACATACATGTATACATATATACATATACATGTACATATGTTATTATTATTTCTTCTTCTTCTTCTTCTTCTTCTTCTTCTTCTTCTTCTTCTTCTTCTTCTTCTTCCTTCTTCCTTCTTCCTTCTTCCTTCGTCTCTTCTCCTTCTCCTCCTTCTCCTCCTTCCTTCTTTTTTCTTTCTTCTTCTTCTTAGCTTTCCCCACTTCAGGACTGTGAGAGGATGATGTACTGGCTTATATTTTCCATACAGAAAAGCTACAAGCATTGCATGGCATCTATTTGAAGTTTACAAGGCATGTTTTAAATACATGTTACCCCACTCTGATTCACCCGGGAAATGTGTGAGGTAGGCAGAACAAGGATTAATTGTAGGCTGAACTTTAAGACAAGGAAATGAGCTTGGAGAGGAATAGGGTAACTTGCCCAAAGTCAACAAGCCAGTAACCATCGACGTTTTAGTTCCTGGTTCTCCTGTTTCAGGTCCGGAGCTCTTTCCACCACGACTTGTCTCTCAACATGTCCATGAACTGGTGCCTCCCAGCGTACAATATTGTCCAGGGTGGACCCTCTGTTTTACCTCCTATACGTTTCCTACTTTGTGACTTGCTAAGTTGTGGTAGCAATTTCTTGTTGGTTTTCTTGAATCTTACCTCCTCTCACCAATTGTTTAGGTTCTGACTGTGCCGTGAGTCCCCACAACACAGACCTGTGTTAGAAATGACAGAGGGCTCTTTATCCACCGGAACTCTGCCCCTCGGCGGACCTGGTTTGGCTGTCCCCTGTCACGTTTGTATGCTCCAAGCTCCTGTGTTTGGTGGCAGCTATGAAGAGAATGGCAGAAGCCCTCGTCACTGCCGGCCTCGTAGCTTATGCTGCAGACTCTGGGAGAAGCAGTGACGTTACTTGTTCGCTTTCTGAATATGAAAGAAGTCACAATCATCATAGAAATAGTTACATGCATAAGGGTATATACTTCTCTTCATAGATTGTATATAATTGTGCATATGCAGTCATACACATGTCTCAGCATAAATTATTTATTAGAAGAAATGAGAATGTAATATAGTAGTTATTGTATAATGGATTAATACCTTAATTTAAAAAATGTGCTTCGATAAACTGCAAAAAAAAGTAAGACTTTTCAAGTCATGTGGTATTAGTATTCTTCTGCCTGTGTGTTTTTTTTTTCCCTCCCAGAAAGAAGGGTGACAATCTGTACTTTTAGCTTAGGAAGGTCGTGCGTCATAAACACTTAGGACATGGCAGTCATCCTCAGCCTCACGTCTTCCTAGTGAGCATGTTCCATATTCATTTGGATTACCTGATTAGAGTCAACACTCAATCTGATCATATTTACACCCTTGTTGAATTTTATCTTACAAGACAGGTTGAAACAGTGGAGCTGAGCAACATCTGAGATTCTTAAATGCCAAGCACTTGTTCTTGTCGACGTTCTTGAAATAATCAGACTCTCAGCCACTGGCGAAACAAAATGCCCACGGCACTTCAGTTGGCACCTGAGCGACAGTTCATTTGTTTACATTGAGCAATAACTGTGAAATGAAGCTTATTACTTAAAGTCTGCGTGGTCAGCACTTTCTTACCTGTTCAGGCTACAAGAGGAGCCAAGTCATCATCAGAAGTTTGCTTTAATCCATTTACAGCCAAATCAAAATGAATTTCATGCTAAACTATTCAATCCAGTTTAAAGAGCTTTTTGATTGCAGGGGAGGCCTTGCCCATGAGGCTTGACATTCCACGTTTGTTTATAAGAGGGTCCCTTTTTAGTTAAGGTGGCTGAAAAATTGTCCTTACTTTAGGAATCATCTTTCTTAATGTGACAGAGCGCCAGCATACCCTTTAACAATATTAGCTATGATGTTTCATAAATGACTCCCCTTCTCTTTCCTGTGGTCACTGTCTCTAACTTCAGCTGCTGTTCCCCTGCCCTCCCTGGTTCCATCTCCTTCACCTTTGCTGCTTCTGTTGCTCACTGGCCGCTTCACCTGGAGCTCTATGCCCTGTTGGTGACCAGAGGTAATTCTCTATCACCCAGTGACAAATGATCATGTAGGCAGTGTATTTAGGGTTGACAAAACATTTCCCCATTTTATGTGTTAATTGTATAATTTAACTGTCAGGCAAAAATATTATTTTCTGGGTTCTTGTTGAAAAACACTTCACTGTAGCTCCCAAGTACTGGAAACAACAGGGAATTCTTTGGAAATGCTCAAGTGGAGGCTGCAAAGATGTTTTAAAAGGCTAGAAATTATTTCCTGACATGAGGGCCATTGCTATCCTGGGTGGTACTCCGGAGCTGAAATGATGCTAATTAGCTTTGCAGCATCTAATTGGCATCTCTGGGCTCTGAGGCAGGCCTGGCAAAGGTCCTAGATGTTAGACATGGTCAGTTTCGTCCAATTTGACAATTCTTTGTCTACTTCCTCATGAGGAGATTTTTCCATATAATCATCATAGGACACATACTCGTGTAATAATTTATAGTTTTATTTCTTTTTGACCTTATAACAACCCTGAGAAATAATTATGCTAGGAATTTCTTTATTCTATAGGAAGAGAGATTGAGGTTCAGAAAAATAAACAGCTGTATCCAAAATCACACAGTCTAGCTAGATTTACTTCCTTTCAACTGTAGCGTTGTCTGCCGCCGTGAAGACAGAACAACGCGTTTCTGTTTAGAGGAACGGGTTAAAAGCTCGGCTCTTTGGAGGCCGTCAGACACAGATGAGACGTGTCCGTGGACTCAGACGTTTACTACTGAGGTGACTTTGGGCAAGTTTTTAACTTCCCTAGGTTTAGCTTCACATTTGTAAAATGGGGGCAATGCTCTTTCCTTTCTTACAGGGTTTTTGTGAGGATTAGAGGAGCTGCTGCATGTGACATGTCGGGCCCAGTCCTGTGTTTGACCTTGACACTTAACATTGGTGACCACTATTACAGAGTTCAGTCCAGAAAGCTTCTCTTGTTTCCCTCTGGAGACGGAGGCAGCCCTGTGCCCTCTGTGAGATTATGTGTGGTTGGTTTAAGGGCTCAGGACTGGAGCCTTGTCCCTGCAGATGTTTGCAGTTTGGCATGATTTGTTTCCTCAGAAGGTGTCTAGACATGAAAAGATGCTCAATATCACTAGCCATCAGAGAAACGCAAATTAAAACCACAATGAGATACCACTTCACACTGGTCAGAATGGCCATCATAAACAAAGCAACAAACAACAAGTGTTGGAGAGGTTGTGGAGAAAAGGGGACCCTAGTTCACTGCCGGTGGGAGTGCAGACTGGTGCAGCCACTGTGGAAAACAGTATGGAATTTCCTAAGAAAACTAAAAACGGAACTGCCTTTTGACCCAGCAATTCCACTGCTAGGATTATATCCCAAGAACCCTGCAACACCAATCCAAAAGAACCTATGCACCCCAATGTTCATAGCAGCACGATTTACAATAGCCAAGTGTTGGAAGCAACCTAGGTGCCCATCAGTAAAT
>PVKM010015473.1:0-27876 GCA_004027735.1 Carollia perspicillata
AAATATTTTATTTATTTATCTTTACAGGGGAAGGGAAGGAGAGAGAGAGAAATGTCAATGTATGGTTGCCTCTTGTGCATTCCCTGCTGGGAACTGGCCTACAACCCAGGCATGTGCCCTGACTGGGAATCGAACCGAGATCCTTTGGTTCACAGGCCTGTGCTCAATCCACTGAGCTACACCAGCCAGGGTGACATTTTATTTTATATTTTCATAGAATTGTATAATTATAATCTTTCCTCATTCAGAAAAATTTTTATAATCTTTATATTTGGCAAAAAAATTGTTCTAAAGCTTTTTTTTAAGACTTTATTTATTTCTTTTTAGAGAGAGAGGAAGGGAAAGAGAAAGAGAGGGAGAGAAACATCAATATGTGGTTGCCTCTCATGCACCCTCTATTGGGGACCTGGCCTGTAACCCAGGCCTGTGCCCTGACTGGGAACTGAACTGGCGACCCCCTGGTTCTCAGGCTGGCACTCAATCCATTGAGACACACTAGCCAGAGCTGAAGCGCTTTTTTTTTTTTAAGTGTGAAGTCAGAAATTCTTGGGAAAAAGGAGGGGAAAGGGTAGATTTAAGTAGTAAGTACAATAAGCAGAGCACTAGCTGAGGCTGGGAAAAACAAGAGAGACAAAGTTTCTCTCCTTCAAACCAAGAGCTCAAGTATGTAACCTGGGTGACCCAGTGCTGTGAACTTTCTCACTAGTCAATCACGGGAGCTGGAGTAGGGACAGTCCACTGCAACTTTCCCTTTGCAAAGATAAAACCATGTTAGAGATACCTAGTGACCTGGGAAAACTTGGTTTCCCTTTTGTGATTCAGTTCCCTTTTTTAATTAAGCCACTTTTTTTTTCATTTTTAGTAGCTGCGGTATAGTAATCCGCCACATCTGCATCTTCACATCCTGTGCCGACTGGCCAGGCAGCACGTTAGCGACATGGAGGTGGTGGTCAGGCAACCTAGGATCGTGGTCTGTGTTGCCAACCATGAATCGTTCGGCTTTTGGCGAGTGGTTTTATTTTGGGGTAGGGGCCTCCTCTTTCCCATCTGAAAATTTGAACTTGGCAATGGAGTTTCATCGATTCTTTGCTCATTACCCTTAAATGCAATTAAACTACAAAACCTTCAAGTCTCTCTACGTGCCTTTGAACACAGGATTTAGAACTGTAGATGCGAGATTTATCATGACCTGAGATATGCAAACTATTCCAATAGTAATAGTCTGCTAAACTCATGCATACAGTTTATCAGGTAAAGTTTCTTAGTGCCTTAAATATGGGAAAATCTGAGGATTTTAGATAATGATGTTGAGCATTCCAGTAACTGCAAAGTTAACAAACCAATTTCCATAAGTTCTGTTTTCTAATTTGCAGGGCTGTCCTGTAATTTCTTCCCTAAGCCTATTTGATGGATGGTTCTGGCTCACTTGCTGTGAACAAGTACAATCCTCACCTGTCATTGTAACATAGTGATCTGAGCACAAAGTGAACCCGCTTCCATAAGAACTCTGATGGGCCAGTTAGTGTGCATCTGTGCAAATAATGAATGGCCCAGGCTTTTGTGGGTTCAGGAGTAACTGCTGGGTCATCATCTGGATAAACACATTTGGTTTCCATGGTCCTGGAAATGAAAGTGTTGAACCAGAGAACCCATAGAAGCTCTTATTTCAGAAAAACAGTTGCCTGTTCCATCACTTAGAATAAATCAGAGTCCTATTTTGAGCCAGGAAAGGAGATTGAATGAGTACATCATGATTTGGAAAATCAATTCTGTTAGTTAACCTTCAACCCACAGCAGTACCCCAGCAGGCTTAGGTCAAATGAGTATTAATGAATGTTTTTGAATTTGTGAGTCTAATGGATAGGGTTATCATATTATTATTTTTTACACTAAATTCTTCAATTTCACAAATGATTGAATTAGCCTAAAATATATGAAATGCATGATTTCCAAAAGAGACAGAGGGACAAAAATCCTCATAAGTAGGAGACTCAAAGCATGCCTCTGTACATAATCTTAAAAGTCTAATTCAGTTTAAGATAGTAATTATAGATGAGAATCTGAAAATGTTATTTAGCTATAGACATAACAAATATGTGTATATATAATATATACTCACATATATGTATATATACACATACATATACATAATTGTCCTTCATGTTAAAATTTCTGAGGTGGTGTTCCTTTAGAATCCTACAGACATATCAATAAGCAAACTCCTAATATATACGACAGATCTAATCATGGAAAGCATAAGCAAGTGTTTATTCCTTGCTACCCAAAGATTATACTGGTGAGAAAAATACGTTCTAAAACGAAAATAATTCCAACACTGCCTTTTCTACAATGGAATTCCTTTTCAGAGTTTGCTGCGCCCTGGGCCATCACACCTTCTAATGCATTTGAATAGCTGTTACAAAGAAACTAAGTTTCAGTTCGAATTTAAAACAGGAGGATCCATTTCTGCCTAACAGTCTTGCAGCAGCGCGTTCCCTGAAGTGTATCCCATCTGCTTTTGGGAGCTCTCATTGCAATATGCCGTGATTGCAGGATAAGCACACCATTTTCCTGTCAATACTTTCCTATTAGCCTCCTGGATCCATACATCATCATCTTGCTGGCCTGCAGTTTGCTTATCTTTGTCTCCGAGGCTGCCTTTGATTTATCTAACACCCAAGCTAATGAGGCATGGAGCCCAGGGTGGCTCCAAGGATAATGCACTCCTGTATAACAATGCTTAAGGAAGGATCAAGTGTTAATCCATTCTAGACTAAAAGGCCTAGCCCTTCTACAAATGTTGTATTTCTTAATCGCTAAACTAAGACTATAATAGCTCCCCCTTAAGCTACTACCATCCGTGAAACTATGCCCACGAACTCCATGTGATGAGCCAACAAAACAAAACAAAACTGAAAATTGGGTTTTAATTTGTGCTTCTAAAAAAAAAGGCCAAAAATAGTTCCTATCCAAGTAGCTATCACTGCCATTAGTTGACAGCATTCTTATGCAAAAAATGTTAGCTTTAATATTTAATTTACAGTAATAGTTTTACATTCCCTAGCTGGGACTTATGTTTTTCTAAAGACAAAATAACAGAAGCTACAATGATATTGTGGCAAGGATAAATCAAGCCAGCTACTTCAATAATGGAAGTAATTACAAAGTTTCCATATCTGAAATGTACCCAGTGGTTAGGGGTTGTTTAATTAACATAAAAATTTCAATATTATCAGCAAGTGTGTTGGTATCACAAAAGCATTGTTAAAATGTTTTTTTTTAATAGTAATGATTTTCACTGTTTTAGTTATATACACTTTAGCCTTAAAACAGTTTTACTGGTACACAGTGGATTCTACGTTATTACAACTATGTAGCACAGCAAAAAGAAACTAGTGACTAATTCCATCAATATAAATAACCTAAAAACATAGGTTCGAAATATTTCTCTTAGAAATAATGTCCAAATAGGAAATCTATATTAGCCTACATACATAGATAATTCCTGAATATTTACTTCTTCCATTTATTTTTTATTTTTTGGTGTAAAGAAACTTAAATTTGGTATACTTTCCTATTTTCTTTAAATATTTTCTCTGTGTTAATCACATACAATGAGAAATAAGATGCAGAAGATTCTTCTGTTGATGAATTTTTTGCTCTAAAACTATTCTATTTGAAAGAAAATATAGAAGGAAGGGAGAGAGAAATAGAGACAGAGAGAAGAAAAAGGTCCGTCTGTAACTACGCAGGTGAATTGTGGCAGAGGTCCCAGGAGAAGACGGGCTCACTCAGAATCATGGTTTAACAAGGAAATCCGTCACCCACCGGTTCCCTCCATGGCCCTGAGGACCTGACCCTGGCAATAAGTCCCTTTATTGGTGACTAACCAACATTATTGAGAACCAGGGTGGAATTTAATGATGTGACATTATTAGGAATTGTTATTGAGATGTAAATGATCTTCAGTTGGTTTATTTAAGTCACATAAAGAACCTAGTTTAGAATGAAAATTACTTATTGATTATTAGAGCAATTAACAGAATAAATTTTAGTGCTGGTATTAACATTTTCCTAAAGTCCAAAACTGTTGGGCTTAAACTCAGTAGAACAGTTATTTTATATGAGGAGATGTATTCTTAAAGGACTTTTTTTTAAAACAAGAAACCGAATGCCAAAATTCATTCTAAAATATTTGAATTTCTTCCATTTTGGCTTTTAGTAGGAGGGAAACACATGTCAGAATAAGAGAGAGCTGCATAAATTTAATTGCATAAGTAAAGGAATGGAATATTCCATTTTGTTCTACTGAACAAACAAACAAACCTGAAACCTTTGAGGTCAATGAAAATATGCAGTAGATTTCCTATTTTCTTCCCTTTTGCTGACATCTGTCAGTCAGCGTCATTTCTCACTTATGGGGTCAACTTTGTTAGTTGTAATTCTTTCTTTCATTAGATGTTATTTTCATGATAGAATCACTTCCTAGAATATGGCCTTTTTAGCTCCAATCATCATTTCTGTGACGTCTAAGAAGTGATACTAGTGTGTACAGTTATATACACGAAGGTGTAAAGTTAATCAGATACACAATTCAATACCCAGTCGGAGAAATTAGTTTGAATTATCTTGATGCCATGGGCAAAGTTGTGTTTGTTTGTTTGTTTAACATATATTATTGTCATTCGCTTCAGCCCACTGTGCTGTGCTGGATTCTCTTCAAAAGGAATTTCTAATGCTGCTCAGTCTGTTAACTGGCATCACTATTATGTGGTCTTAAAAGAGATACAAACACCCAAGTGAGAATTTGAGCTAAACAGTTGTGTTAGTCTCTTGGTGCTGCTATAACAAAGTGGTTTAAAACAACGGAAATTTATTCTCTTACAGTTCTGGAGGCCAAAGCCTGAAATCGAGGCGTCAGCAGGGCCATGTTCCTTCTGAAGGCTCTAGGAAAGAATTTTTCTTTACCTCTACATAGCTTCTAGTGGCTTCTGGAAATCCTTGGCCTTTGCTGGTTTATAGGGGTGTCATTTCAATCTCGGCCTTGGCCTTCACATGGCCTTTTGTGTGTCTCCGTGTCTTTCTCTGTGTCCTTTTTGTCCCCCTTAGGAGGGCACCAACCGCTGGATTTAGGGCCCATCCTGTTTCGGCACAGCCTCGTCTTAACTCGATTATATCTACAAAGGTTCTATTTCCAAATAAGTTAATATTCACAGGTGTTGGGAACTTGGCCTTTTGAGATGAGAACTGCATCTTTTTGAGGACTCGATTCAGTCCATTACAGTTATGATAATTCCCATCTTCCATCTGTTTCATTAATAATAGCTACTGTATAGTGAGTGTCTAGCATGTGTCCGATGCTTTGTAATTTTTAAAAAATTTTTGCAAGAAGGTACTATAATTCCAACTTGCGCATGAACAGACTGAGTTTCAGATAACTTACCCAAGACCACAAAGTTTGTAACTGCTGGAGCCAGTATTTAAATCAGTCTTTCCCACTCCAAGCCTCACACTTTCCTCGTGCATTCTCCATGAGTTAAAGAGGACATGAAGTACCGATACTTGGCTTTTGGTAGGCTCTTTTTTTACATAAAGATGTGAGGTATGTGTGTGTGTGTGTGTGTGTGTGTATTCAGATTTAAGAGAAGAAACCAAGATTTAGTTAAAATCACAAATGAACACCACACTTTTGACCCAATCTCGGGATACTCTGAAAGACGATGGACGTTACCACATGAAACATCAACGTTCTACCCAATATCCACTTTTGTTGTTCCAAAGACTCCATGTATTATAGGAGAGAGAGCTGTTAAAATTTATAAAGCAGACCAATGAAATTTTTAAGATGTTGAAATAGCTGAATGGATATCATTTTGGAGAAGTTGTATGGGGATGATTTTGGATTGGACTACTCCGTTTATGTTAATGTATGTATTTTATTTTCCAATCGATTTAATGTAGAATATCTAATTCAATGCTTGCAAAGCTTAAACTATCTTATAAAAGCAAAGCTTAATTGAAAAGGGAAGAATGAGTTTCAGATACTATTTTGCTATTTCTTTATTGCAAAATTGATAGAGACAGTAAAATAGTATTCTAATTAGACTTTGCACTTATTTGGTTATCAGTAAAGATGAGCATTTAAACATTACACTGGGCAATTTATGATTATTTTGTGCCTGTTTATGTTTCTATTTATTTGTGTGATATGTATGTGGTGGGTGTTGAATTAGTTTTCTCCTAATGGTTTGCAAGAACTCTTTCTAGATGAGAGGCAGCAACCATTTGTCTGCCGTACTTGTTGCTTCATATTTTTCATTGCTTACCTATTTCATTTTAACTTTGTTTATAGTGCTTTACTTTTAACTCCTCCCCTTTTTAATTCTTATGTAATCAAAGTTATTGCTTTGTTTCCTTATGGTTCTCTCTTTAAGGCTGTGTTTAAAAAGCCCTTCCATACATCAAGATTAAGTAGTCTCTTGGTATTTTCATGATTTTTATCCTCATTTTCATACTTATTATTTTATATTTTTACCTTTATGTGATGATTTTGGCCCAAGTTTCAAGTCTCCATTCTCATTAAATACCAGGAAGAAATACTGTTCTTCTTCAGTAAAGTAGCCACTCTGACACGCCAGACCAGAGAAATACGCTCCTTGCCAGGGGACTTGCTGCAGAGTCTCACTGAATCTCAGGTTCTATAGTTTCTGTTAAGTAATATGAGCTAAAACCCATATGCTGTCTAGTTGCCTGACTCATCTCTGTCTCAGTTCCTCCCTTATTGAACTGTGGGGCGTTACGCTTGTATCTGATTCTTCAGAAGTCCTTGCCCAACTCATAACTGCTCTTTGATTGGGCCACTCACTAGTTAAGAGTACCAGGGCATGTTCGACACAAAGATGGAGGGGGTCACAGGGAGCAGGAGCCTGTCTGCTAGTCTGGAAAGAGGAGATAACAGTGATACTTACTCACGGAGTTGATATGAGAAAATAACTAAAGCAATTCTTATAAAGCAAGTAAGTGCTATTAGAAATACTGTTAGTGCTATTAGTCTTCTACAAAAATATTTTTTGCATTAGTTTGTTGCAAAGGATATGTTATAATGCAGATGGCATTACAATGTCCACCTTATTCATTTTATTTTAAAAAATTTGGACTGCAAGATTCAAGCAGATGACCTAGTCAACTTCTTTAAGATTAATAACAAAATAGACAAACCAGGTGGAGAATATAAACTACTTTTCATTGGAACGTATACAAATTCATAATTAATGGAAATTTCATTTTAGTCAGCAAAAACATACAGGGGGCTTTGTTCTCTGAACTAATTTAACACATTAGGTCAATAACAAGCCATTGAACAACTGTCACTCTCCTGTTACTGTATCCATCAGAAAAAAAGCTGTAATTACTAACTTCCACAGCACTTATTTACTGTTCAACAGCTACAGTTATTATGAAAGGGCATTGTTAGAGCTGGGCAGGGTTCTTTACTCATTTGTCTTATGTAGCAATAGGCTTCATTATCTTTTGAAATATTTCAGAACAAAACTGTCTTAGATCATGCCAGAATCTTTTAAATGTCACTCATTACAACCACGGAAACCCTAATTTTGTAACCGTGTGTATGTGTGTGCTTGCACATTAACTGTTGAAGACATGCTTGCTTCTTGTAAACTGTAAACACGACTAGGTTTTGAGTTGTTTTTTGAGGTGATATTTTCAGTCTACATAATACCTATATTAGATAAAAATTGCTCCATGCTAATCATAGGCATTATTAATTAAAAGCCACATGCTTAGTAATTAGCCTGTAGGGCTTGTCCTCCTGCCAGGATAGGGAAGACTCCCTGGATAGAGGATGCCACACCGACTAGACTGATGCTGTGCTTGCTCTTCGCCAAAAGGCCAAGGAGTAAGGCAGCCAGTTGGCTGGAATTTAGCAGCCAGGCAAATGATTCTGTCCCTGCTGCACGTAAGGTAATGGCCTGAGTGCCATGGGGCTCCCTGATGAAGCAGGAGACAAGGGTTCAGAACCTAAGGAGGAGAAAGGACTCCTGCAAATGGAAGTAAACAATAACACAGCTACCAGAAATAATAAAGGATTATTTTTAGGGATGACGTATTCCAAATGTGGTCATTGGTATCAGCAACCCAACAACATTCATGTGATTAAAATTTCTACTCTGGACACAATTTCGTAGGACTGAAGGCTAGATTATGTTTGGCCCTCGTAAAAGGGTACTGCTGATTGCCTGCCCATGGTTGCTCCTCTTTTCTCTCTTCCAAATAGCATTTTCTGTTTAGGCATCCACCCTCTCCGCAGCCCATGTGATGCAGGGAAGCTGGATCCTTGCTTGCAGGATGCCCTGAGAAGCCAGTGGACACTTGGCATTCACCTGGTAACTGTTGTTGGTGGGCTGTGGTGGACACGTGTCCAACATGGCCCCATCAGATGAAGGAAAAGGTGTTTAATTCTGCGCTGGGAGGAAGTCCTTTTCTCTCTTTCTGCTGGACATGCACAGGGAAGCTTGTAACCACCCCAGTTGTTGCTGGCTGCTGTCCTGCATCCAAGAGGAAAGCTAATCCGAGGACAAAGGGAATATAACATATGTGGAGGGAGTGGGGCCGAGAGAAATGCCAATGGTGGAGCTGTAGCCCCAACTGAGTAATGCTTTGAGGTTGCCCCACCCAAGGCTTCCTGTTAGATAAGACGACACATTTATAGCTTTTCAAAGCCGGTTGGCGTTGGAATTTCTGAAAGGACGCTAACCCCCATATTGTCTTATAAAGAAGAGATTACTATTGAAAGCAATTCTGGACTACATTTTATAGAGGCTTTTAATTTATTATACGCATGATTCTTGTATCGTCCATGTCTTTGACAGCTGCCTGACTTACCAAACACGCTGTCCGTTAAAGAAAGATGCATCTAGACTTTGTAGTATTTGAATTTACTCCACCACACAGATTAGCTTTGAAGTTATTCTATTTGTCTTACATATTCAGTTTTCTCAGCATGAAATGGAGTTAATCGTGTTTCATTCCCAAAGCTGCACAGATAAATAATAGGTAATCTTGACAAAGTATTTAAGCTTTTTAAAAATCAAAATTATAGTGGAGTGTGTCATGTAATTATATATTATTTTCACCTGTTGGGAAGCCCCATTCTTAAGAAATCCCATTCTTCCAAAGATTGGAGAGGCATCGTCCGGCTGACAGGCACACCAGAACGGAAGCACACCTGGCTGAGAGCCTGTTTGCATCAACTGTGTTCCCCAGGTGGCAGTTCTGGCCACCAGCAGAGTGAGCTCCTTTCCTCCACGGGTCCTGTGACTTCCTGCCAGGCTGACCTTTTCTTATTGCAAATCCGGTATCCATATTCCATAATTTGTACAGCACAGTAAAACGCAGGTCATTGCCTTGCCCAAGGTCAAAGTGGCCTCCAAGCAATTCTTAGCACCCTTTTTCTTTGCCTTCAGACTCATCAGACACAAACTGTCCGTGTCTGAAGCTATGGTTCCACCACTTGCTTGTAAAAGAGATGTTTCTTTGAAATGGGCAGAATGTAAGAGAAACTAAATTTAGAACACGCCTTTCAGAAAAGAAGTGGACTGTTGTTTTCTATATTAATTGGGAGGGTACTTCTGGCAATATAAATGTGTTTGTTTGAGCAACTCAGGGGAATGTAAATATGCTATTGGTTGACATCTTTAGAAATAAGACTGCAGAGTATTTCAGAGTATTCATTAATTCTACCTTTGAAGACTTATTGAGCATCATTTCATGTCATATCTTTGGCCAGGGATTGGAGATATGTAAAACACTCATCACGTCCCCTGTTCTCATGCTGCTTATTGTCTGGGAGGGGGGCAGAAAACAATCAGATGATCATACAGGCGAAGGTCACGTGTAAGTTCTACGACAGAAAGTTATAATGTGCTTGGAATGCAGAGATGGGGTGAGAGAGTATTTGACTAAGTTAGGGAAGGGGAAACGGGGAAAAAGGAAAGAGAAGACTGTACGAGGAAGTACAACATCCCATGCAAAGGCCCAGTGGCAGGAAAGAGGGATCCCCTTGGAAGAACGAAAAGAAAGTAGTGTGCCTGGGTGGGTGACAGGTTCTAGATGAACCCGCAGAGGGCAGCTGCCAGCCAGGCCATGCAGGACTTCATAAGCAGATTAAGAATGTCCTATCCTAAGATCAACTAGTTCTTGAGATGTTTTCAGGTGGGTGAGGGATGTGTGAAACTCAGTTTGGTTTAGAAATGCAGCATGCAGAATGAAGCGGAGGAGAACGAGAGTGGAATTCTAGACATTTTTCAAGCTGTCTCCTTTGCAGCTGGTTCTCTCACATCTCCCAGTCTGCAAACAGGAAAGTGCCTCCAAGGGCGTCTACAGTCACTTCCTAAATGAGCCTCACACACGATTTATATAAACCATAGTTTTATCTCCAGTGCCGACCATTCCCTTGCACTGCCACATGACAAATTGAGGAGGCCGTGCTAAGAAGGTTCCACCAAGTTTGTCCCTTCCTCCAGTTAATCCATGGATATGAGATTTCCTGCCAAGGAAATCTGTACTTGCTGTACTGTCTGAATGCAAGTCACATCCTGCTTCTGGTCAACTCAGAAGAAAAGGGTAATGGCAGGTAGAGGAAACCCCTTCCCAAGTGTCATTTCCAGAAGATGTGTCTCCTAATCACTGAAGTGGGGACAGGGCTGTGGAGAGGGGTTTGTTAAAGTGGGGATTCTGGGTTCTGTCCCAGGTCTCCTATTTCAGAATTTGGGGAGGGGGAAGGGATGCCACAGGGAAGTATATCTATACTCTTAATAAGCTTCCTTAGTGATTCTTGTGCTAAAATCCAAACCCAGTACATTCTGTGGCCAAAAGGTGAGATTTGACCTGCTCTCTCGAGACGTTCATTAAGTCTAGGGAATTGTCCATGACACCAGAGATGGTTCTATGGGCCACATGCAGAAACATCCAGACATTATTGTACCACCATGGACCTCTTCCCACTGGGAGGGTTCTGCTTCTGAACTAAACTGTACACGCTCTCATTCTTTCTATCTAGGAAACTAGAGGCAGGATTTCTGGGTGAAACAAGCTTGAGGGGATAGAAATGTTACCACTCTGAATCTAGAGTGGTTTCACGGCAAGTAAAACTTTTAGGATGAGAAAAATAGGGCCGCAAGATCAATGGGACTAGAATGTTTGCAATGGAAGAGAAGAGAGGGCTGGCTTGTGCTGCGGTAGTAAGATTTACACAGGGGGTGATAGAACTATGGCCAGAGCTGCCATTCTCTGGCTGTGGGAAGGATCGACAGAAGAAACTGAATCACTACCACAGTGACACGCATTTCAGTTCAATACGATGGACGCCTTCCAGATTATGAAGTTGTTAAATGCTCAATTGCGTTTCATGGAAAGCAAAGTTCGGAATCTCTTTCAGTGAATGCTTTTTGAGGGGGGTACGAGAAACTTGTCGGGGGTGTTTGAGGAGGAATATTGCTACAAGGCAGGGGCACGGGCTTGATAATATTCCTCTCTGGTCCCTAACTTTTAAATCTGAAATATTTCGAGGGTAATATTTTACAGGTCACATGATAAACAAGGTCTATATAGACGAATGAGTAAAAATTTAATGGGGAAAGTAAGATTTCTGTAGGCACCACGTGAGGATTTGTGTTCCCTAAGTCACAGGGAAACAGGATGAATTTCAGGTTTTGTATCATTCTGCTTCATGGAAAAATGAGATTCCTGATTTCCAACTACAAAGTAGCATGTGAGCAGTTAATTATTTATACCTCCTATTATTATCGGATTAACACAGCAAGTATATGCAATCAGCAAATGGATTTTACATTTTTTTCCCTTAAGTTTGCTTCTGACAGCCTGGTAACAGAATCATTTTATAGATTTCTTTCTATTTTCTGGGAATTTTATATGAGACAGTATCTAAAAAAAAGCATCATATTACAAATCTAAAGTGTTGGTGAATAGAGAACTTATCAGCAAGAAAAAGCAAAAGCAGCAGACATGTTGATTCAAACATTTTTCACCTTGGAAAAATATTTATTAATTTTTCAGTTCAATAATAAATTTCTCTAAGTCATTATGAGATTCACATTTTTACTTTAATACCAATGATTTAATGTGTTCAATTCTAAGTTTGAGGATCCATTTAAACATATACTTGTTATTTAACTTTCAAAACCATATATTTGCAGTAATATATTTGAGAAGGGCACTGTGTATAACGTTCAATCAAAGGTCATCTTTTCTGGGAAAAACTCACAGGCCTCATCTGGAAACCCTTCCGATATACCCGTCTATCCAGGGGAGAAGGGTAGTCAGCTGGCTTTGTAACTCACGGTTCTAATTCCAAGTGGTGGCAGAAACACACTCTCAGCTTTAAGGCCAGTGAACGATCTCTGTGGAATGAGGGACTGTGATTGAGGAGACCGCATCTATCCTTCAAAGGAGAGAACTCCAGGGACTTCCAACTGAACTCTGAAGGCATGTGGTTTTTACGCCACCTCCAGCATCTTTAGAACTTGGTTTCCAGCTGGGTTCCTGTTCAGAATAGAAATCCTGGTGCAGTGTCTGGCAGGTGTGTGCTAGAGCCTGATTGCTAAATACTTGGTCATTGGAACGCCTTGGGCAACCACGGAATCTTCCATGTGTAAGGGAGTGAGGGCAGTGTTGGCAGGACCATGCTCATTCCTCTGACATCCCATGCCTGCAGGCCCAAGCACAGCTGCCTGCAGGGCCTGCGTTGGATGCATGGACCACAGGAAGACCTCAGAAATGAGTCTAATTACATGATCACCTGAATGCTTTGCGAAAGCCAGAATGCATTGCTCATTGCTGAGACAGAACAATTATATAAGGAAAAAATAGTCCAACATAGGTACTGCCACTTTTTAAATAGCACTTTTTTTTATTAAAATATTTTATTTACTTTTAGAGAGGGGATAGGAAGGAGAGAGTGGGAGAGACACATCTATGTGTGGTTGCCTCTCATGTGTCCCCTACTGGGGACCTGGCCTGCAACCCAGGCATGTGCCCTGACTGGGAATCGAACCAGCGACCCTTGGCTTCACAGGCCCGTGCTCAATCCACTGAGCTACACCAGCCAGGGCCTAAATAGCACTTTTCAAATTTTGTGTTTATGATGTTTATTATCTGCCTTCTATACACTGGAATGTGAGTTGCCAGAAGGCAGGGGATGTCTTCTGTTATGCTTAGTAATACAGCCACAACTCTGAACAGTGCCTCGCATGAAGTTAAGGGTCAAGTGAACCAATGAATGAATATTAGCTTTTTAATATTAACCATGAAATTAGGGCAGTATAGATCAACAATGTGTGCTTATTTTGGCCAATGTCATCAAGCGAGATGACTGAACTGTGTACTATTCCTAAACTGTGTACCCAGTATATTATTATTCAATAATCCAGTGTGGAAAAGAAAGTGGAATGAGAAAGTAAATGTACTGTCTATTGAAACTGTTGGCCTAAAATGACTACAAATTCCTGAAAGGGAACTGAATTTTGAGGTAGCCAGCCTGGAATATGTGTGGAGTTTTAGTGATTATCATATTGGAGGAATAATGAATTAATGATGAAATAAAATTATGTCAGTGCAATGTCACTTCATTATCATTTCATTGCTAACTTGAGCCTGCGATTACTTTCACTGTTAACATGGCCATGTCATATCCACCACATTCATGGTTTTTAGCAATAGTTGGAAGGAAGCCTTAAAGTAACTCCAGCTAAAACTTTTTGGAAATTGTTCAATAAGTCTACCATTCTTTGCAAACATACATCAAATAAAACTTTGATTTATAATTGCTGTATCTCCATGAAGAGGGAAAACCATTTTTAATGCAATTAAGAATAAAAACTTAAAATGTCTTTGAATTTCTAAAAGACTGGCCCTTACATTGTCAAAATTTTAACATAGTTTTGGATTAAATTCATTGTCATCAGTGTTTCAAACTACATGTGTATGCAAATACTAGTCAGTTTTCTGAATAAAACAGTTATAAAAGTAAATCTCTCTCTTTTCCATAAATATTAGTCCCATGACCATGAACAATACATATTTGTTCATTGTTTGACCTTAGATATTTCTTTTGTGGTCAAACAATGAACAAATATATGTAGTTTATTATTTTACCCTTCAGTGTTATCCTTCATTTCCTTCAGTTTCGACCTCATACACCCATACACTTAGCGTGTAATAAAAAAAACAGTCTTAAAGGCTCAGCAAATGTGAATTATTTGAAATACTGGAGAGACCTTCAAGTCCAGCAGGCTAGTTATTTCAATTTAAAAAGCTGAGGACCAGAGAGACGATGGGCCAGAGGTTGTGTGGTGACTTCGTGGCAGAGATGGGACTGAAATGTCCCTATATCCTGGCAAAGGCTAATTTCTTTTTGCTTTTCCTTTGGCGGCCCACTGAGGCATTTAGCTGAGGCTATGAGGGGAGTTCAATTAATACTGGCTGATTTGCACTGTACAGAGTCAGCATAAATGCCTTTACATTTTATATGGAATTAAAAATAGTCCTCCTGTTCTGTGAGCAGTCTGAAAAACATCCTTGGAGAACACGCATGGTCGCTGAACTAGGTGTGATGGGGCAGGATTAAGTAACGTGAGTATTCATTGCTTGATAACTGCTGGGAAGATGGATATTAATGCATTTTCCAGTTAATTAGTGATGGTCAGGAGCAGATATAAAAGGATGGAGATGGGAGAAGGTTATGAGATAAACAGATTATCGGAATCACAAACAGACACCTTAAAACTCCCAAGCCAGCCAGCACAAATGAACAAAAGACATGGTTAGTAATATACACGAAGTTGGCAGGAAGTTTTAGCATTTATTCCCCACCTTATATACCTTTGAGTTGACAAGCTTACTTGTTAAAAATATATCCCCTTAGACTTCTGGTATATTCCAGCAATGCTTTAGTTTGACAATTTTATTTGTTTGGATGTTTAAGCTATAGTTCTACATCTTAAACTCTTTTAGAATTGAGTCATTTTTGCATTATCAGAGATTTTCAGACTTTTTCATCTTATGGCATGCATAATTATTAAAATTCTGTAGCACACCAAAAGTATGTTTTTTCCTGCTCTGCCGAAAAATTGGTATAATTTTGATTCATTCATACCAGATGGCTATTGTGTTGGCAGTTGTCATGTTTGTATTTGAATCTAAGAGAAAAGAGGTCAGTGCCCCTGACTAAATAGTCAGGTATTGCAAGTTTTAAAAACTCTTGTGGCACACGGGTTGAAAATCATTGATACATGTTATAGTCAGTTTTATGAAACAAAGAGGGACGTGAAGGTTTGTTGAGTGATGTTTATCACTCATTCTTTTGAAGTCAGATGACAAAACCTTTCTTTTGGTTTTACCAGCAGGCAAGTTCAAACTCAGGAATGTTTTGTGTAAGGAGGTTTTTCCTAACTTCAATTGCATCTGCCTGATTGACTGAGAGAAAGAGAATAGCTCCCCAGCGCATTCAAATCCCAAGAGACGGCTCCGCTTGCATCCAGGAGGTCAGAAACTGAACTTGATGGTCCGATTACGACTCAGCACAGGAGGCTGATAAAGAAACAGCAAGGTGATCCGCTGGGGGTCGGAGACGCAGCTCAGGGCATTTCTCCTAACGTATAAAACAGCAGGAAAATGTCACCCTTCTTACTCTAAATCTTTCTGCATTCCACACCCGTGCCAAGACACAGAAGTGAAATTTGACACTTTTGAATGTGTAAATAATTGCTCGGAATTATTTCTAATAGTTTTCTAATATGCATGAAAGTTCTAACAGTATATTTGATAGCAGTTACTTTGAAGTATGATTTTACTCTTTGGGAAGTAGAGGATTTGATAGAATGTAGTTAACAATTTTTTTTTGCATTTATTTTCTACAAGGAGTGAAGAGACAGTTACATGAAGGAGAAAGGGTTCCTGTAAAGATTTCACTGTAGTGCTGTACGTAGCATTTTAAAGCTCACTTGGTACAGAAAAAAACATGGAACTGAAAATATTGACGTGAACACGTCATTAGTGACAATGAGATAACTTTTCATGTAACATTTGAAACTGAACCATGAAAGGGGACATAGTACTTGGATTATTGTCTCATTCATTTCTCCCTTTCACTCTTTCCTTCCCTTGCTTTTCTTTCTCGCCTGCTTGTAGCTCTAGCTTTTAAATCATCTTTAATTCCTTCTACTTTGTGCTCTTGGGAGGCCCTGCACTTTGAAAATACTTGACATTCAGGAAAATACACTTCATATGTTAAAAATCAATGGTGACACAATATTTACAGCCCAAAGGCCAAACATTTGGAGTTTCTTTATAGAGAGTAAGTGCTCAGAGACCAGCTTTGTGCTACTAAGCTGTAGACATCAAAGAATAATAATACAGCAGTTTTCAACTCGATGGCCCGAACGGGCTTCAGCCCAGTGAAGTGAAGTATCGAGCTGTTTCACAGATCTGTAACAGAGAGCCCGTGTGGGAATCCTTATTTTATCTTAATTACTAAGGGGCCCTTTATGGCTCAGAAGTCCCCATGTTTTGTTTCAAAACTTCTATCTGGAGAATGAGTTTATAGACTTGTGTCTACAAAAGAATGACGCTACTTTGAATTAGATTTCAAGAAGATTCAAAGCGTAGCCAGAAGGGGGAATTCTTTAGCTAGTCCTCGCTATGTTGCAGGGTTTCAAAGGAAGTATGTGGTAGGTCTGTGATTCGCTAGAAAGGAAAGAAAATGCTGTAGTCAGGGGTGCCTCGGCCACCTAGCAAGCTTAATTTTCTTGGGTTAAGCACACACGCACACTGTACCCACAACGTTTATTAGCTCATTAGAAACTGTACTGTGTCTGGCCAAGGAGTACCATTTGGTTCATACCTTTGACCTCTCAATGTTATTAGTTGCTCTTTACTAAATCAGCAGAAAGAGAGAGGATGGCAATAACTATTACTAAGCTAATAATAATTAGCAGGCCCAAACATGGTTATTGATGGCTCCGGCATCCTTTCATATGTGTGTGCTCCCGGTAATACTGATGTGCGACTTCCGTTATGGGGCGTGAACTTTCTGTGACCTATCACTTATCATCAGATGAAGTTCTGCCTAGCCTAATAGTTACATTACGTAACAGAGCTTTCTGGTGGTGAAAGGAATCCGCTTAAACCACTGAGGTGCTAGGGTTTCACATGAGGTATAGAGTGTTCATTCTCTTTACTTGTAAAAGAGACTCACAGGGGGCTCTGTGAGCACTTACTATAAAGCATTCACCTTGGAGAAAACTGTTGATGAAGCCAGACAGGGCTGATAAAGGATCACTCTGGAAATGGCATCAAGCCAGCAAAACAGGGAGGATTTAGGAAAGAGGAGCCCCTCGAATTAGCAGAAATAAAATTATCTGAGAAGGAATCTAGAGAGTTTCTAGTACACACTCTCCTCTCCCTTCAGTTTCTGGACGGTGAGGTTGATATTGTCAAGGTCATGCATCCTGTTTCTGCCCTTTCCCACCACAGTACACTGCCTCTCGGGGACAAAAGACAGGGAAGGACATGACTTACGGTGGATGTCTTTGGGACATCGTAGTGGCAATCATTACTAAAATCACTGTCAAGCAACTAAGCAAATCTTTTAGGCCGCTCTCTGAAATCATAGTGGAAATGTACTAGCAAGGAGGTTGCTGGGGTGGTGTGGGGTAAAGGAGAACGCTTCCCAGGGACTCGGAGAACAGAGCAACAGCATATGAGGACCCTAGATTGGCCCCGCCGGAGAATTCATTAGCTAGTGTGCCCTGCTTCCTGTGGGGCAACGGCACAGGTGGTCTGCCTATTGTGCCGATGTGTTTGGAAAGAATGCAGTGTCACCAGAAGCCCTATTGAAAGTACGGGAATTACACTTATATGAAGGTGGCTCTCTAACTGGTGGCTGTAGCCATTATGGGCAAGGCCTCAGGCTGTGTCCCAGGATACTGGTGTTAGGTTATACTTCTGAACTGCTAGGAAGTTCAAATCTCAGTAGGCTTTGAGCTTTGTAGATCCTAAAGACGGCAAGTCAGAAGCATTTGCCAACGGGTAATTTTGCCTGTTTGAGGTATAGAAGCAAGAAAGTGGCAGAGAATTCACAGGCTGCTGTGCAGAAGGCAAGGCATCTTCAATCCTGAGGTTCATCTTCAGAAATCTCCTGAGAAATTTGCAGAGGGAGAAAGGTACTGAAGTATCTATCAACTGAGGGTCACTCCCTGCAGCTGTGGACAATAGTCATCGGCTAGCATTGCCATAACAAACCGGGGAGCCTACACGACAGAAGTGTCTCACGGTCCTGGAGGCCGGAAGTTGAAAATCAAGGCGTGTTTGCAGGGTTGGGTTAAGAGGAGGATCTGGCCTTGCCCTCTCTTTGTGGCAGGGGATGGCCAGCTTCTCCCTGTGTCCCTCCACATCATCTCCCCTCTATGAACCTCTGTCTCTGCCCAAATTTACCCTTTTTACAAGGACAAGAATCATTTGAGATTCAAGTTCACCTTAATGGTCTAATTTTAACTTATCTGTGTGAAGATAACTCCAAATAAAGTCACACTCTAAGGTATTGGGCGTTAAGATTCCAACATACCATTTTTCAGGGCACAATTCAGCCCATAGCGGGACCTTGTGCTGGTCTTGCTGAGATTCATTTCCATGGCTAATAACAGGTCAGGACCTGTGTTCGAGATGTCAGAGAAATCCTTGAGTTTGTGTGTGTGTGTGTGCCTGGGTGTTAGTTGACTTCTTTCTCAGCACAGGACTCCTGGCCAGCCCACATTTTCCCACAGTGCTTTGCACACCTGAAAGCAAATCAGTTTCCTTTCTTTTTTTTAAAAGAATTTTATCATTTATTCTCATGTCTACCTTTCCTATAAATGGGTCTCTTTAAAAGAACCGCCTTTAAAATAATCAAAAAATTGGTGACTAAGGATTTTCACATTCTAAGTCACATATTTCTTTAATTTTCTTACAATAAGCATGTACTACTTTGGATTAAGAATAACTCCGATGCTGCTCATTCCTACGCATCCTGAACCAAAACAGGCTGTAGAGAGAACAAGCCCAGATCATCGCCACTGATCATCAAATGGACATCTGAGGTCCATGGCACTGTTGCAGGTCTGGCCAGCACACCCTGAGGCTGACCACAGACCCACATTCCCAGGGCCTCTGAATCCCCTGAGAAAGGCCTACATAGGCTCCCAGTCTTGCCCTCTGACCAATAGCTGACACTTCTCTCTAGTGTCAATGTTTTCTTTACAGGTAGGGCCTGAAGAAAGACTGAATCCTTAAATGTCAGCAGGAGGTGAGGCTAAAGACAAGCCTGGATTTAATGAAAAGGCAAGTGGCAGGCCAGCACTTTCATTCTGAGATTGCTGCTAATGACCTACAGTGCATATCATTACAAAGTTACAAGCAATTGAGGGAGGAGGCGAAAGGGTGGCAGATTGTCTCAAAATTCTTTGCAAGGACAAGACACAAAAACAGGTACAGGCTAAATTTAAATATAAATAAGAGGCAACTAAGAAGTTAGACCTTAAATGGTTTCTAGAATATTAAAATTCACCCTGGAGTGACAAAGGTTCCTGTGAGCATTTGCAAGTCTATGGGTCTCTGAGATGCTAAGTACTTAGAAACAATGATAATCAATGATTTAAATGAACATAGGTGTTAAAACCCGAATATCCTAATAACACTCTTCAACTTGATTTGCTAGGAAGCTGAAAACCACAAAACCAGTCTGAAATGCTGCCACACTAAGTGTGTCCCCTTTCTCCACTCAAATGGTATGACCCACACCGCTCATCCCTGCACACCAAGACCACTCCTGCCTTGGAGGATAAGGAATAGTGACCACCAGAGGGAAGAGGAAGAATGGATGGCCATCTGGGTGAACAGCACTGACACCAGCTTCCTGCACTCTAGGAGAACGTGCTCAATGAATGGCACAGAGTTATCCATAGGTACAAGTTCAAGTCCAACTCCCCAAAGGCAGGAATGAGCCTTCCTCAAAGAGCTGCCCTGCCAGGCCTCTTTCAAACAGTTCAGTGTCCAGCTCTGTCCAGACTGTGTCTTCAGTCTCAGATGTGCAGTCAGTTAGCACAAACCTAGTTTTAAGGGCCCCAGGAGAGGTTTCCTGGATTTGAGACCAATATTTTCAGCATAAAAACATCTGATTAAAAAAGAAGAAGAGCTCTTAAGTCCAAATTTCATCTGTTAAGCCTTGATTAAATTTAAAGACTAAACACAATCTTTTAACAGTTGGCCCACAGGAAGGGAAGAGAAGTTGGATAGCATCACATGATCAGGGGATGGGAATGACCACCAGCCCCAGGCAGAACCCAGTGGCGGGACCCCACCCCTGCTGGCCAACACGGGGCAAGGACCAAGGTGCATCTCCACATCCCGTTACTCTTGGATCCAGCTGGCTGTTCTGCCTTCCTCCTTGGTACATTTTTGTGGGCCCAGTCTCCCCATTTTTATTCAGATTCCAACAACCAGGTCCTTAAAGAACTTTTTGTGGAATCAACTGTATTTTTCCCATGGCATACAACCTTTTCCCTGCTGCTTTATTGTATCTTTAGAAAATAAAACATCATGGATGATGAACCAGACAGCAGACTAGGGCAAAACTGGACATGTGGCTTTAAGAAGGGTCTTGAATTTACTATAAACTTCCATGATCTGTGTAGGAAGCATTGCCACATAAGGGCACTGTTTGCAGACACAAAAGTGCCTCATTCTGCTGATGTCAGGCTGGAGACGAAGTCAAGCTTTCTTCCCCTATTAAAAGCGTTAGTTCGATTTTCAATAGAATTTAGGTTTTTGGGTGCAACTTTTCCTCAAATTGGAGCCAATCTCTTGCTCCAGTTTCCTAGATGCTCGCGTAAGTCTAAGATTATAATCTGCCTTGATGGAAAGTATTCCCCTCAACCCCACACTGGCTCTGGAGGACATGCTGTGGAACGGATGTGAAAACGACCAGCAGACAATTCATGTTTCTTAGCTCTTCTGGGGGCACAGGCGTGAGGAGGTGGTAAAGCCTCTTCTCCATGTCAATCTCTCTCCAAAGTTCAAACCCCAAACAATTGCAGACTGGAGTCTGGACAAGCAGGACGGGCCCACTGCATGTCCTCTGACACCA
Source organism: Carollia perspicillata (assembly GCA_004027735.1). Taxonomy (NCBI): domain Eukaryota; kingdom Metazoa; phylum Chordata; class Mammalia; order Chiroptera; family Phyllostomidae; genus Carollia; species Carollia perspicillata. Next base: position 21,215 of record PVKM010015473.1, read on the forward strand.
TCTGGGATCTTGCAAAGACCAACCCAGCTGACATTCAGAGAATATAGCACACGGGTAGGAGCAACATCAGTGTGAAAAATCTGAAGGGCAAATGCACTGAAAGGGACCTGATAGGGTGTCAGACCAGGTAAGGCATGAGGCGGGTTCGGCACTGGGGGCTGCCGCTGGCCAAGGTAACCTAACACTCCCAAGCCACAAAGAACTCATGTGACTCTGTGTCTCAAAGTTTTTCTAAATGCAAAGACCGACTGGATGCACATCAGCTTATGTGCATAAATACAACAGAACTCTCCTTTACTTTGTCAGCAAATTCCCAACTGTCTGCAAATCTTGCCAGGTAGAAACCTCTGTTCCTGACTTTGGATTTGCTCTTTTGTTGCACAAGCCGTCCACATCACCTACACAGTCGGTGGGGAGTACGGCCTGGATTTACTTCAGTCAGACCCGAACTGCACCACCTGGCCGGCAGACAGCAACGGAATCAGATCAGTGAGAAGCGAAACCCCGCGGTCTGTCACCCAGACCACTGCATTGACAACAAGAGGGGACTTTCTCTGTAGGAGCTGAATACACACTTCACTATCTTGATGTAATTCTCAGTTGTTTTTACCAGCAGATTCCCCAAAGTATGCCATTTTCCATGGTGTCCTCGGGTGGGTGAAAGGTAGACCCAGGACTGGTTCTGTGATATTAAGTGAAGCAATCGGAGGCGAAAATTCTGTCTGTTCCAGAGCACATGCCAAATAGTCGGCCCAGGAAATACTGTTTAACAACTGATTAATCGGGTATCTATTAACTATCGACTTTCCAACGCCCTGAGATCCAGAAAGCAGAATGCCAGGGCAGCCATCCACTTCCTCACAGGAGATGTTGTCGATTAACTTCTAGGGCTGAAAGGGCACTCTCTGTTCAACGAAGGCCCGTTTTGTTTTGTTTTGTTTCTTCTTCTCTTTTCCAATGCTAACAAGCGTCAAGGCGGATGCTCAGTTAGCCTGGAAAGTGGGCCTCTCTTGCACAACACTGTAAGGGAAACTCGAAGGGCAGATTAGGAAGTTTACAGGGATTCTGGCATCACAACGGAACGCGGGAGAAAAAGTGCACCAGCGAACTCCTGTGTTCCCGGGTAAGACGAGCTGTGAGCAGCGTTCGGACTTCCTTTCCTCTCCTTGCTTTTCTCCGAGCACGGCAGTGAACTGCACCGATGGTGGGGCGAGGGTGGGGGCCGGTACAGAAGGCACCTTGGGAAGGCTGGGCCTGGCTGGTGGTGAAACCGAGCACCTGCACCTGGTCACAAAGGCAAGTCACAGGACAGATCCCGCTAAAAGTAAAACCCTGCTCCAGCGGCAACAGCAGCAAGGCGTGGTCCGGACCCGCAGAAGCGGGATGGGGAGGCTCGTGGGGCAACTGGGGCGGGTCTTCGTCCGAGGTCCCGCTGGGGGCCGGGCTGAGGCCGTGGGTCTGGAGCCCTGGGGCTGCCACCCGCTGCAACACAAGGCAGCCCCCTTGGTCTTCTCGCCCGTCCCTGCCTGCCTTCAGCGGCACCGCGCAGGATCAGGGTCGGCCGCTGCTGAAGACGAGCTGGGCTCTGCCCGCGCAGGTGGAGCGGCGGGGCCCTGCTCCTGCAGCTGCGGCGCTGGGGGACTTAGTTTCCTCTCTTGATGAGGAAGTCTCCCTTTCTCCACGCACCCTCCTGTCCTCTCTTACCACTTCTTTCCCCTTCCCTCTCCTTTTAATACATCCACATTGTCAGGTTTTTTGTTGGTTTGGTGATTTCTTTCTAACAGGACGTTCTCTTTGGCTGACATAATTTCCCTTTCATTTCGCCCTCCTTTAAATATTGCTTTTTCGTGGGTCTTGGAAAGGCCGAAGCAAAGGCCTGAAAACTGTTAAGTCGCTTTTGGCATCAGATGGTGAAGTTTTTATTCTTTCCACGGAGCTGTTGTTTGTCCCACGTTTTCACTATCCAGAGAGTGGCCCTGCACCAACCATAGAGTGTCCTTAATAAATACATGTTGTTGTTAATGGTTTGAAGACTTACCCGGTGATTTTGAAAAGAAGCTGGGGAGTGTGAGAAGGTGTATTGTCCTGGGACCTCCCTCGAGGACCTCCCTCGAGTTCACCCATCACTAGGGTTAAAAACATAAAGGCAATAGGCCTTCTGGGCTTCCAGAGGGAGGCCGCGGTCATGTGATAGCATCATTAGAAGAAAGCAGAACTCATTGTTGGACTTTTTCATCCGTTAACTTACCTCCAGTCTCCACTTTTTAGCTGGCAAAGCCGGTGTTCCGTGATACGCGGCTGGTAAATATTTAATTGCCCTTCTCAAAAAAGTGTTTTGCATTTTCACATTACCTCCGCCTCGTGATGATGAAAGACGACATGGGTAACGTGTGTGTCTGTGAGTACAGATTCTGAGTATTTTCTTCACAATCAAAGATAACAGATACGTTTGCTCTCCTGCAGTGGAGACCTGAGAGGCCCGATGTGAAATGACCCCTGCTTTCCTAAACACACAGCAATCCGGTTTGAACCTGTGCTCCAATTACAGGCCTCCGTGGAGCAGTTTGCGGTGAAACGACCACGTCACAATAGGATTAGAACGCTACTCCCCAGGACCACGAGGGAAGCCAGCCTGCACAGAACTGCAGGTTTATTTCTCTAAATTGTATGTAAACAGCATTGATAGCCACCTTGGTGCCACCTTGGTATTGTTTCTATAAATCCTCCATGGAAACAATCTACAATGAATAGACAATGAGTCAGTAATGGCTTGTTAGTTCCCAACCCAGGGTTCGACTACCAATCTTCTGCGAGAACACCACTCACAGGGACTGGTCCTGGATAAATATTCACAAATGGCTCCGCAGGAGGACATTACTGCAATGACCGGGTCTGATATTCTGAGAAGTCATTGCGAATGTGCCTCCTCCCTGATCTTGTCTTGCAAAATTAGCTTCAAACACTGGGCCATTTTAGTCTTCTCAGTAAATTTCTGCAGTCCCATACTTTCCACACTCCCTTCAATTTCAAAAAGATTACACTTCCATTTCCTAGCAATGCTATCTGTCTCCGACTAATGTGAAGGAAGCTAAACCTGCCAGGTTTTGATGACTAGGGCAGGCCTGAAGTCAAGTCGCTGGAATGGAATTAACCATTGGGTTAGGCCACAGGGTTGAAATACTTATGTGATGTTCAGCACAGTAGTTAATTGTAACATGGTGCTATTGTAGGGTCGACCATATCCCCCTACAAATTAAAACCAAAGAGAGTTAAACTGTGCTGCTAAAATCTAAAGAAGTGTCAGGTTTGTTTCCTAGCATCGTGTAAAATCATGCCACACGTCGCTTCTCCTTTGATACATGGAAATAAAAGAATATTCTTATTTGCTCTGCTGAACGACTTAACATTTTTCTTCCTCTGGGTTATTTACACATACTCAGTTTGTGGGTGGGGGTGTCTGAACGGGCCAAAGTGGTTCTGCAAAATAAAACTACCGTTCCGTAAGTGTTAGTGAACTCCATAAAACCAGTTTCATGTTGCATCTTCAGTGTGGTTGGTTGATCACGGAAGGTGTTTTTAGTGAGAAGAGAACCTGAGGATGAACGTACCACACCTTCCACATTCCCTAGCCTGTGGTGTCATTCAGGTCTCTGAGGACGGTGAGAGATGCTTCTGCTCAGAGTAAAATGAGTGGTGACTTACCACCCACTCAGTATGGGCAGTATTCCCTGCCCCACCCAGGCAGGGAAATGGGCAGTAATCATTCACTCAGAAAAAAATGTTTGAGTGCCTTCCAGGTGCCAGTCACCAAGGTGGGCAAAGATCAGGCTCCCCCCCGAGGATCTTGCAGCCTACTCACCAATGAAGGGTTCAGAGCATGGAATTACCTGCATTAAAACCAGAAATGCACATGAAAAACATGCTTGCTGCTTGAAAGAAAAAGTAGAGTTTCCGCTGGTGTGATAGTTCAGCGCAAAGACTTTTAAGCTCCTTACTGCCCTGTTTAGAAATGTGTGTGTCTAAGGCATCTCATGCTGCCATAGCAAAGTGCCACAAACTGGGTGACTTAAAAAACAGAAGTTAATTTTCTCACAGTTCTGCAGGCTGGATTGGAAATACGAGCCCAGAGTGCCAGTATAGTCTGGTTCTTGGGGGAGCTTGCTTTCTGGCTTTAACGTTGCCACTTTCTCACTGGGTTCTCAAATGATTTTTCCTCATTGTGTGTGGCGAGAGAGGATGGGGGAGGGAGTGGGAGAGGTTGTCTCTTTATAAGGCCATCAATCCTATTGGATTAGGACCCTACTCCTGTGACCTCATTTTGCATTAATCACCTCCTAAAAGACCTATTTCCAAATACAGTTACGTTGGGGATTAGGGCTTCAGAATATGGATTATTGGGGTGACACAATTTAGTCCCTCTGAATGTATTAGCTATTTCAAAGTGCCAGTGAAATGTATTTGAATAGTAGATTTTCAAACTGGAGCCAAATCGTTTGTGTATTTCGGAATAAGGAAACTACTGGGTGTTGGAAACAGCGCTCCCTTGGAGGCCGAAGGTCTGAAAGTGAGCTCCGGTCGAGGCTTGCTGGCTGTGCGAAGTCAGTCATGCTACACCCAGCGCAGTTAAAACAGGGACCTCAGGCTTCTCACTCGTGTGTGCTTCTACTGATGGGCATACTCGTCCTCAGCCGCTGGGATAGAAACCTTTCTGTTACGGTTCATTCCTCTTCCTCCTGTGAGCCTCAAATTGACCAGTTGCCATGTCCTGTGGGGCCTACATGTGACAGGTGTCCCCCATCTACCATCCTTGCTTGCCATCCCTACTATTTCTACTTTATTGCACGTCAGTATTGTCACTGGCCAGGTGTTACGGACTGAACAGGTCCTCTCAAAGTTTATGTTTTGAAACCGTAGCCTCTTGTGTGATGGTATGAGGAGGTAGGGGCCTTTGAAAAATGATTACATCACGGGGGACTAGCCCTTATGAATGGGGTTAGTTCCCTTACAAAAGAGTCTCCAGAAGACTCTGTCGCCCCTCCTGCCATGTGAGGACACAGCAAGAAGAACGTTGCCTATAAAGAAGGAAGTGCTCCCCCTCCAGACACCAAATCTGCTGGCACCGTGGACTTTCCAGCCTCCAGGACTGTGTAAACTAAAAATTGAGTGTTTAAGCCTCTCAATCTATGGTATTTTGTTATAGCAGTTTGAAGAAACTAAGACAACCGTCGACAATGGCTTTCTCACATCCCTATGCCACCAAATCTTTTCCACAGCTCTGACTATGTCCTTCCCTATTCAAATATATTTGCCAGGTCCAAGTTTATGTATAAGGTCAAGTCCCAGCCTGACACTGCAGGCCTGCTAATAGCTGTCCCCAACAGATATCCCTTATTTGGCCTTACACTGCTCCCCTTCATACTGCTATTGCCCAGCAAATCGAACTCATCACCACTTGTACTTGGTCCTTGGCCCGCACTAGTGTCCCTGATTTACCATTGTTGGACTCCCCCACCCATTCTAGCCCTTCCACATTGAACAAACATGTGTCAATGCTAAGTTCCAGCCATTGTCTTAGCAGCTGAGGCTATGTGAAAGGGATAAGACATGGTTCTGGCTTTCAGAGTTCATTGCCTGGTAAAAGCAGGATAGTCATGTAAACCAATAGCTAAAATTTAATATCACAGATAAGAGCTCAAAAACTGTAATGCTTGTTGGACCCACTTCTACATATCTGTACCTTACTTATCCAGTTCTGGCTCACATGACAGCTAATCTTCTGTTCCCTTCTCCTGTTTCCACAGCACCGGCACTGCGTCTGTGCCTTTCTTGTGCGCTTTATCACCTTCTCTCGTCGTGTGAATGGCATGTCTTTTCATGTCTTATTTCTCTCAATTAGACTTTAAGCTTCTTGCAAGTAATATCCATTCTGTATTAAGCTTTGGGTTCCCCACAGTGCTTAATATATGTAGCCTTTTCTCCAGCATTTATGAATGTACTGACAAAATAGCTTCTAAGTTGGTGGACCCACAAGCTAAGTTAGTGTACCCTTTAAATAAAACCATTTCCCTTGAATACTACTGAAAACCTTTGTGATTTTATTAGGGTTTAGTTGAATAGAAGCCTACTATAGGTTTAGGAATATGGATTTCGACAGTAATTCCAGAGATTGAATATTACATAAAAATATAAAGAAACATTAATTACTACTAATATGTTTTAAGCAGTTAACATTAGGTTTGCAAAGGTGGCAGTACAGGTACATATGTTACTTACTTCCATGACCACATTACAACTCCAACTAAACTGTAGAACAACCGTCATTCAGAACCCCCTGAAATCTGGCTGAATGGAAGTCCTGCAACTAGGGAGTGAAAGAAGGAGCCACATGGAGGCTAGTAGGAGGGGCAGAGATGTGTAACATAGATTTTCCGCATGTAGTGGGAAAAAATTGGGAGGGATATCTCAGGAGCGAGGGGTCTTAGCCCCACACCAGCCCCTACACCCCCGGTCCAATGGTTCCAATACCAGGAAGAGAGGTCCCCGTAACTTCTGGCTATAAAAATAGTGAGGACTGAGGCTGAGGTTAATCAAAGGCTTCTTGAGTCCCAGGCAGTTCCTCTCAATGGCCCATGCACAGACAAACCCAGACTCACTTGCTCTAA